>JAADVY010000075.1:0-33066 GCA_023336035.1 Pythium plurisporium
CCTAGAGAGAGAGAGAGAGAGAGAGAGAGAGAGAGTTACCGTGTCTCGCTCTTCGCTCCTCTCCGTCTCACGAGAATGGCAGTCCGCTCGATGTATTCTGTAGCGCTTGCGACCGCTGAATCGGGCAGCGGACATAAGGGAGAGGATCTGCACTGAATTGGGACGCGACGTGTTCGCATCAGTTGCGAGCGGCCAGTTTGACGCCCTCATGCTGGGGCTCCACCGCGTACTGAGCTGGGCCGCTATCTGGATATACTTCATCGTTAATATTTTGTATAAATTCGATTGTATGATTTGTCAGATCAACCAACACATCATAGTGCTGTGTATGTTTTGCTATACCCTGTTTATACGCATAATAATATATATTCTTCTGGGTGCAAAGCAATCATCGCGCTGTAGGACGCCGTGTTAGGACGCCGGAACGTCTGGTACAGTGGACTTTTGTGTGCCTTATTAGAGGAGCTGTTCAGTGGGCCCTGCTGTGTCTGCATCCTCACCACCGCAACAGTCGGAACAGAAAGAGCCCACTCATCCACCCAAGCCAGTCTCACCCACAGAGACCACACCAACGCGTCGCTTGCCATGAGCCATGCTTGGGATGACGAACTCGTGGAGCTCGTGGGGCTTTTCACGACCGACGAGTCCACAGTTGACACCGCGCCGCACTGGAACAACCCGGCAGCGTCCCAGGCCACGGTCCGTGACGACGTGCTACCGTTTGTGAACGCCACGGGCGACTCGGATGCCTCCAAGACTACGAACGACGTGGGTGAGCTCAGCCGCACCACCAGCACCACTACACGTAGCGGAGACGCTGCGGTCTCACGGACGAAAGCATCTAATCCACCACGTGAACACGAGCAGCATCGGCGACGACGGAACCGCGAGGCCGTCGCGCGCCACCGTCGGCGTCAACACGAGCGTCTTGACACGCTCCACGACCAGGAGACCACGCTCCAGCACATTTTCCGGCGGGTCTTAAGCTACAACAAACACATCACCAACGGTGCGACGAGCACGACGCCATGGCAGCGGTACCAGGCGCAGTTCACTGAGCTCGTTCGTCTGCGCGAGGCGCTGTTGCTCGAGAAACACGATCTCGTAAGCCGACTGGCCGTCCACGAGCAGCGAGCGCGCGCTTTGCAGAGCATCTCGGAGCAAGTGTTTAGCAAGTCGATGCTTGTATGCCCACGCGCGCCGGGGGGCGCGTGGCTCCAGTACGAAGAAGACGAAGCGCCATTTTACTATGAGCCCGTGAGTGAGGAGGTGTGTCGCAAGACCATCGCAATCGGTCTGAACAAATTGGCCACGCTTTTGCGCACACTGCCGGAGCGGTCGGTGATGGCAATGCCGGACTTGCTCGGGTGGACCACCGAGCGAGCCTTCACCTACAACGAACGCGGTGATCCCGTGATCCTGTTCCGCTTCTCGCGTCGTGTACCTCAGGCGATCGGAATGATTGACGAAATGCTGGAGCGGTCCTGGAAGATCATCACGACGCCTGACTTGATGAGCCGCACGACGGCCTCGGCCGTGCACACACAACTCGTGCAGCAAGTCCACGACGATATCGTCATTCTGGTCCGCAACGCACCGGAGAAGAAAAGCGCGAGGCGATCGCGGTATCTGCAACTGTACCATAAGACGCAGACGGACAACGACCCGGACGCCGATCCTCGGCTCGGACGCAGTGCGATGATCTTCACGATGTTGATGAGCCGTGGACCACACGAGAACTGTAACGAGATGCACCACCATGGCCAGTGGCTCAAGGACGGATGCTCGCTGATGAGGTACAGTGAGCGGCCAGCGACGCCATCGAACCGCGAGCCTGGACTCGACTTTGAGTATATGGGATACCTCGAATGCCGCAACCAACAGCACGGGGAGCACATTTGGACAGAGGTGAGTCTGCTCCTGCTGCGGTGGGAGCGAGTGGTCCTGTCGGAGCAGCCCCTCCTACGGTGAAACCACGTGCAAGGTCGTTCCTCATGCATCACCCCACCCGGATCTCTCGAGGTGGAGATCCGACCGAGTAGACCCGTCGAACCCCGCCACGCGCCTGGATCCGACCCGTTCCGAATTCCACGAGTCAGCACACCTACCCGTAGCTGTGCTGGGAGGGATGATCATAGTTGTTGTCTGAGAGTACATAGAGTTTCGTGGAGTCCAATTCTAGCGGTCCAGTTTGGTGGGCACCACAGGGTCCATTTCGGTTGATCTGAACCGCTCGCTGGATCGCGTGGTTTCTGTTCGCACTGGCCTCCATCCAATAGTTGTCATCCAGGACACAGAAAAAAGTGTCTTCGTCTCGCTTCATTCCGCAATCAGACACGACCATATAATCTATTTTATGTATGAATTAATGTATCATATTAAACCAATATTAGAACATATCTGTATTGTCAAGACTTTGAATACAGCATACACGCTCAATAGACATCGTCTACCGGTTCTCCTGATCATGGTGTACATACAGGCACCAGTATCTTTCTGTCCGTCAGCGTAAACGTGTTTTTCCGCAGAATCACAACGATTGCAAAAAAAAAGGCAAACACGGCCGATCCAGTCTCGGTAGACTTTTGTGTGTCTTAGAGCCCCTCGTCCTCTGTCTTGGGCCACTGGTTCGGCCCTCCCAACAAAACACAACACATTCCCACCGCAACGGCTTCAGTGAAAAGGCAAACTCCATCGCACGCCTTGGAAACCAGCAGCATGAGCCAAGCACGAGACGACGAACTCATGGCGCTCGTGGGGTTGTTCACGCTCGACCACGAGACCCCGTCACTGCGGTTGCTATCCCACTCGGAGGCGTCCGGGCGCGCCGTCGACGACGACGATGGGCAACAGCGACGACGACGGAACCGCGAGGCCGTCGCGCGCCACCGCCAGAGGCAACGCGACCGCATCGATCTGTTGAGCGACCAGAAAACCAAGCTCCAGTATATTTTCGCGCAGGTGTTAGCCCACAACAAGCACATCGACCACAGCGCAACGCACAAGAACCCGCTCCAGTTGTGGCAAGCGAGGTTCACCGAGCTCGTCCGTTCGCGCGAGGCACTGCTGCTCGAAAGGCAGAGCCTCCTAAGTAGAATGACTGTCCACGGCCAGCGAGCAAAAGCACTGCAGAGCATCTCGGAGCAAGTATTCAGCAAGTCCATGTTTGTGTTCCCACGGACGCCCGGTGGTGTGTGGCTCAAGTACGACGAGGACGAGGCGCCGTTTTACTATGAGCCCGTGAGCGAAGAGCTGTGCCGCGAGACGATCGCGTTGGGACTCACGAAGATGGCGAAGCTGCTGCGCTCTCTGCCGCGGCCATCGGTCGTGGCCATGCCGGACCTGCTCGGGTGGACCACCGAGCGTGCGTTCACGTTCAATGAACGCGGCGATCGCGTGATGCTATTCCACTTCTCGCGCCGTGTAGCCAAGACCATGGTAACGATTGACAAACTGCTCGCGCGATCTTGGAAAATCAGCACGATGCCGGATGTGATGAGCCGCACGACGGCCTCGGCTGTGCGCACACAACTCGTACAGCAAGTCCACGAGGATATCACTATCATGGTGCGCAACGCACCCGAGAAGAAAAGCGCGGGGCGATCGCGGTATCTCCAATTGTACTACAAGACGCAGACGGACAACGACCCGAACGCCGATCCTCGGCTTGGACGCAGGGCGATGCTCGTCTCGATGCTGATGGGCCATGCACCACGCGAGGAGGGCACCAATGCCAGTTGGCTCAAAGATGGCTGCTCCCTGTTGCGGTTCACCGAGAAGCTGCCGACGCCTTCGAGCCACGAGCCTGGACTCGATCTCGAGTACATGGGGCATCTCGAATGCCTCAACCAGCAGCACGGGGAGCACATGTGGATCGAATTGTGTTTGCTCCTGCTGCGGTGGGAGCGGGCGGTCGTGTCGGAGCAGCTCCTCCTTGGGTGAGACCGCATCCCGTTTCGTGGGTCAAATGTATCATTTCGTGCTTCCGTCGTACAGTGTATGCGTGTCCGATCGATGGGAATTGCGGCTGCTGGAGCGAAAATTCGCCGCGTGACGCCGGCGAGGACACGTCCTGTGTCTGCAATACTGTGGACACGACGCAAAGGAACAAGGTCTGGGAGACGCTAGTACACTCCATGGCGTCATGGCGGCGCCACCCATTCGTGGTCAAACGGTCCGCATATTGTTCGCGCTTCCGGATCTGCAGGATCCGTTGCCACGCGACTGTGGACTCGGAAACATCGCGCGGAGAATCCAGCGATGCGGTGGATAGACGGCGATCACACAGATGCCCAACATCCTGACCCGTGAATGAGAGGCAGACCATCCGCCGAGGATGAGATCCCAATCGAATGGGAACGGCGGGGCCATGGCACACGTCCTGCGGACTCAGCAGACTTCTCCCTGCTGGTTCGCACTCATGTCCAACACAGAAAATGGATGCGTGTGGCTCGCCAGCACAGGACCCACTGGATCCGGTGGGGAGATGCGTGAAGTGGTGGGGGGGAGGGGACTCCCCACCTTCCACTCATCGTCGCTGCTCACCATTCGATCCGGAGACGTCGGAAACAGCCAGCGAGGGCCTGGATTTCAAAGCCCGGGACTCCCGGGGTCCCGGCGGGAGGAGGGAGGCGCCATCAGAACGGAAGAAAAAAGAAGGTCTCAGCTGCCTGCATAGGGGGGATGTGACAAGGCACGCTTTCCGTTACGCTGATTGGCTACTGCGGGGATAGTCGCGGCGGATAAACACTGTCTGGATCTTTTGCCGGGATGACGGTCCAAGGTTATCCATCACGGGTGGGCGGCCGGCCTTGCGACGTGCGCAGGAATCCAGCGGCGCGAAGCCCTGGCGATCGAGGCCATGGGAACGACTCGGTCTGATCGGACATGGAGGCAGCCACGGCGGAGGACGAGTGGAGGAGCCGCTTTCCACAACTGGATTGTAACCGCCACGTCGCGGTTGGCGTGTTTGGCGGGTCGAACGAAACTAGACACGAGTACCGTCGTGACGGGCATGGGCATCGTCCTGCGGCCCACAGGCTGTGGCCCGGGGGCCAGCATCTCTATTCAGCGTCTCGACGATTGCGTGCCGGCCGAAAGAGAGGAAAACAGAAGCAGCCTCCGCTGTGGCTACCGGTGATTCGTTGAGCCGTCCCCCTCCAGCATCCACGCATCCACGATGAGCCACAGATCACCGAGTCTCTGTGTGTGTGTCCTCTGGACGGGATCCAGAGGAGTGGAAAAAGGGTCCCCACGTGGGATCGATGGATCTGTTGCCACCCATGCAGGCTCCACGCGTCTCTGGCCTGTCGTTTCCCCCCAGTGTAGCCATCTCACCTTTGTGGATCCGTCGGTCCGTCGTCCGGGACACTTGTGTTCTCAGGTCGTGGTCTGAGATTCGGAGCCGGTTTGTGAAAGAGGGTGGCCGGTGGGTGCCGACCAACAGCGAAGGGTTCGCGCGGTGAGTCGCTGTCGACGCGGCTGGCTGTGGTGCCGCGTCGTGAGTCACTCCCCTCCCCCCTGGGACATGCTCCACAACCAGTCACGGACTCACATTCACTCCTCCACGTCCCCTACACCGTCACCCACTACGCGCTGATTGGGCCACGTAACAAGGTTGGCCCAATCACCGTGCAGAAATCGAGAAGATCCGGAGCCTGCGACGAGGTGAAGTCTGATTGTAGAGGCTCATCTCCCCTCGAGGGAGGATTCCCGCGGGGAGAAAGGAACGCCGCCGAGCGATGACATGGGAGCGGTCACATGACACGACTGGCTGGCGAGACGCTGGGCCGTGTCTCTCTGTCTCAGCGCATGCGGAATCACATGCGATCTCATTCCCCTACCTGCGCGGCACCGCCCACTCCCATCGGAACGGTCCGCGATCCCGTCCTGTCGTCCCCCCGTCGTGCGAGTGTAGCCACTCACTCTGCTCCATGATTGCTGCCGAGACCGCCGCGTACATGCAGTCGCTGATCAACTCCGCGTCGCTCGCGGACGCGCTGGACACGACCGCCGAGCTCTTCAAGCGTGTGGATGTGGACGATGTGATCACGCCGCTGCAGCTCGTGGACCGCAATGCGATCGCGCAGGAGACCAAGGCCGAGCTCACGGAGATGCTGAGCCCGAGCAACAGCGACGGCGCGTCCTCGCCCTCGGGCAAGGACAAACCCGTGCGCAAGCTCACGCGTCGCCAGCTCAAGCATCGCGAGGCCATGGTGCGATTCCGCCAGCGCAAGAAGGCCAAGATCGCTGTGCTCGAGGAAGAAGAGCTCAAGCTGCAAAACGAACTGGAGGACAAACTGCGTGTGTACAAGCACCACGAAGCGAACCGTCCGCCCTCGGTGGACGAGCTGCTGGGCATGACCGATCGCACGACCATGCTGCGGCGAGCGTTTGTGCAGACCGTGGTGGAGATCGAAGGGATCCTCGACGAGAACGAGGCGCTGGAGGAGGCGATCGCCGTCCACGACAAGTTCCACGGCACGCTCAAGCGCGTGCGAGAGCGGATCGTCGAGACCAGTGTGTGGAAGTGCGTCTAGTGCGTGGTGCTGTCTGTGTGTCGTCGTCGTCCAACCACCCGAGCGAATCGAACCGCCGTATCAACTGAGAACCTACTAAAAGAGAGAAAATAGAGAACAACTGTGGAACTATTTAGCCAGTCGCATCATGGTCATCCTGTGGCGCGTGAATGCAGGACCCGTGGATCCCGTGGAAGGGAGCCATCTGAGACAGATGGGTACAGTATCATCAGTTGACTGGAGACCTTGGACAGAGGACCGGAACAAAAAACCGGGTCGTAAGATCCGCTGGGCGGAACGAAGCGAGCATACTACTGTATCGACTGTAGTGTATCTCGCGTCCGTCGCGTCTAATGGAAGACTGCGTTTTGGTGGACCGTGGAGCCGTGGACAGCGCGTCTCATCTACAGGATCAGTGTTCGTGGATCCTCCAACGATCGGAGGAACGTTCGGATGTGGAAGGCCGAGGCAACCGCTGGTCACCAGTCAAGTGTCTAACTTGTTTTACGATGGGTTAAACTCTCTATCTATGCATTGGTATGGAGATAGTTGGGTGTTTACGATAATCATGTTTTTGAAACCTCGGTCGCTGGATTTCTCGTTCACAAAAAATTGCCATCCATGGCTTCCCAGTGGAGCTAAACACCATCCATCCGGAGAGTGAAGGAAGGGGGGGTCTATCCACGCGCGAAGGTTAGACTGTATCTCATCCCCCTCTCTTCGCCCTACCACCACCACGATGGAATGTCATGACGCGCTCTTCTCGCGGCTGCTCGTGCGCGGCAGCGACCACCTGGACGACGAGTTCGTCGCGCGTACGATCGACGAGGTCGTCGCCGACATGCTCCCATCGTCTGCGCTCTCTGGCGACGCCTACACCCCGAGCAATACGCGCGCGCATCCAGAGCACTGCACGTTAGCAGACGAAGCGCAGCTGGAGCTGTCCGCCGAGGCGACGGCCTCGGCGAAGCGGCTGCGTCATCGCGAGGCAATGCAGCGCTGTCGCGAGCGGAGGCGCTCGCGCATGGGTGCGCTGGCCAAGCAGCAGCGTGAGTTGAAGATGCGTCTCCACGAGCTGCTCACGGCACTACGGCAACGAGACGAGCCAGTCGCTGTCAACCAGCGAGCAGTGAGCGAGGCCACGCGCGACGAACTCCACGCGATGTTCATTGATATCGTGCGACTCAAAGAGCAGCTCGTGGACGAACGCGAGGCGATGCAGCAGTCGTTGTCGGAGCACCAGAAATTTGAGAAGATTGTCACAAGCGCATCGAAGCAGATCGTGAATGAACCCACGATGGTGGGCGGACCACAGACCTCGCAGCGAGACGAAGGCCAGAGTGACAGTCTCGAGGACGACGCGTCGAGCAGTGGTCAAGACAGTTCCAGCGAGCCAGCAAATCGCAAACACAAAGGCCGGCCGGCGGGTCACTGGGTGCAGTATCTCGACCAGGACGAGCCGCTGTTCTACGAGCCTGAGCCGGAAGAATCCATTGCCGACCACACGCGCGAGTGCTTCCTGCGTGTACGTCGTCTCCAAGACAGCTTTCTCAAGAACACGACGGGGCTGGACATTCAAGACACGTACTGTCTGGGCTGGCATGCGCAGCACACACTGGCTCGATGTTCCGACGGACGCCTCGAGCTGCGGTTTCGCTTTTCCAAGCGCGTGCCATTGCGGCGCAAGTCCCTCGCAGACATTCAGCTCGCGACGTGGAATGTGATGAAAGATCCTGCGCAGAACGCGCGTCTCTACAGCTCGTTGGTGGTGTGCAAGATCGTGCAGTTCATCGGTGAGAACGCGTTCATTTTCATTCGTAATGCCCCCGACAAAGACAAGCGGCTCCATATCCGCTACTTTAGCCTCCACTCCCAAATGGAGTACCTAAATGACCGCGACGAGCGTGCGACGGTGACGCTCATGAAGATCCTCGACAAGGACCCCCATTTTGTCGAGACGCCAGGCAAATCCACCGCGCCGGTCGTGTGGCTCAAAGAAGGTACGCTCTTCTTGGGCTTTACCGAGAAACTCGCGTCCGAGGAGATCGAGATCGAGTACGGTGGCTCGATCCACTGCATGAGTGATCAGCACGCTGCGTATCTACTCATTGAAGTGGGCGGTGCGCTCATGCGGTGGGAGCAAATGGTCCTCCCACAGCGGCTCCTCGTTTGATCATTCCATCACATGAATCTGCGACGTGTGCGAACCCAAGCCATTTGTCACTCTTTTGAGGTATATAGTGTGGGCCACGTCGTAAAACCATTCACGTCTTTGTGTTCCGGAAGCTCGCGTGTCATTTTTCCCCCTCCCCACTTGTTACCAAGGCAGAGGTGAGACCCGTACCATGTTGACGACTAGTGTGCGACGAGTGGCGCGTGTGGTTAGACCCACAGGCGCCGTGGCGGTGCAGCTTCGATCCAAGACCTCGGCACGTGCCGTCCAGCGCGTGGGCGCGACGCGCTCGCTCTTCACGCGCAGGGCTGAGGCCGCTCCAGTCGTGCAGGCCATGTGCGTCGTCTCTATGGAGCAGGTCTATCCGTTTAGACTCACTTTGGTTGATGAATGGGTCTATCTACTAGTGCACTCGACAAGTTTGGCAAGAAGCATCATGTGCAGATCAAGCCCACGCTGACCAGAGGCACGCGCGACGCGAAGGAGATGCTGCTCATGGCCAAGTGGGCGGCGGCGCTGCTCGCGTCGGGCGCGTGTCTGGCCGGTGCGGTGGGTGAGAGTGGCCAGGCCCACGCGGCGTCTAATAACAGCGGCTCCAGCAACAGCGACTCGGAGGATCTCCTCGAACAGCTCAAGAAGAAAGTGCAGGCTTTTGTGGAGGACAACAAGGACGCTCTGCAGAGAGTGTTCCCCACGGACGTGAATGATGTCCACAAACAGTTTGATGACTTTCTCTCGTCGGGCAAGGGGACGCAAGTCTCCTGGGGCTTCATGATGGGCGTATGCTCGGGCTTTGCGCTCAAGAAAGTCTCCAAGGTCGGCGCGGTCGCGCTCGGTTCGGTGTTTATTCTGTTCCAGTTTGCGAGCTACGCTGGCTACATCGACGTCAACCACAAGAAGATCGAACGCGACGTGATGGAAGTGCTGGATATCAACAAGGTACGGGCATGGTGGTATCTCCTTGAAAGCGATACCTCAGCTAATGGGATTGTTTTGGAAATACGACAGGACGGGCAGTTTGACTCGAAGGATGTGGACGATGTCTACAAAAAGCTCATGAAGGTGCTCGAGTACAGCATGCCCGCCGGCAGCGGCTTTGCGCTCGGCTTCCTCGTGGGTTTCCGTGCCGGTTAGAGTAAGAAGTCCTTCCAGCGTAATGGCTACAATTTGATCGCAGCTGGTGCCGTTGCTCGAGTGCTGTTGGTGAGGTATGGAGATCGACGACTGCTCGTGACTCGCCACCTTCGAACATGGCCAAAGGGCACAGAGGGAGGTGTCCCTGAGCTGATCCTCTCAACGAGAAGAACCCATCCTAGGGCTTTGCCAGTTCAGAGGGAGAGTCAATGTTGCCGACAGACTACAAACGGCAAGCCACTCGAGTGTGCTCAAGATCACGCGATCCTCCAATGTGATCGTGCGACTTGATTGGTGGATTGTGAGCTTTGGTGGAATGGTTGACTCCAGTTGAAGTGGCCTGAAGGCACCTCCTCCACCTTCGCGCAACCTTCAAGTGACTGAATCTGCTTTGTCTCACGTTGGGGCTCGTATACGAATTTCCATATGCGGAGATTTGTAGTTGATAGTGAAGCTTATACACTATTATGTCTGTTTTATTTGATATTTGTATACTAGAACATAATACACTTGGCTATCCTAGCCTCGGTGCTTCGTGTGTAGGGTGACGTTGCGCGACTCGACGACCCCTCTCCGATCTTTGTCTGTGTGCTGGGGAGTGTTCCAGCTTTTCGCCTGAACGCAAGACGCAGTGGTTTCAGTCGGTCGCCCACTCACTCGCCGACCTCCCTTCTCCTCGTAGCGGCCAACATGCAGCACAGCCAGAGCGAGGTGGCGCTCGGCACCAAGAATGGCGCCTGGGCCGACATCAAGCAAGCCGAGGGGCTTAAGAAGCGCTCCAACACGGCGCAGAACCTCCAGTTCTATGGTGCGTTGGATCCAGGCGTCTAACCCACCTCCGTCCGGAGAACTAACCGGGTTTGACCTCTCTAGTCGAGGAGCAGAAGCGTCTCTACCAGGAGCTGC
The DNA here is from genome assembly GCA_023336035.1 of Pythium plurisporium. NCBI lineage: Eukaryota > Oomycota > Peronosporomycetes > Pythiales > Pythiaceae > Pythium > Pythium plurisporium. The sequence goes on from JAADVY010000075.1 coordinate 10,732, forward strand.
CGTTCATCGCGCTCCCGGGGATGCGTCGCCAGTCGTTCCACCGCGAGCGCAGCTTCTCCAACCTCAAGTCGCGCACCTCGTGGGGCAGCTTCACGAACCTCGTGCAGCGCGGCGAGGACCAGCCGCTGCTGGGCGAGGCCGACGAGTTCCCGGAGCCCGGGTACACCGTCCCCCTGCTGCTCTCGTGCTGCGTCGCGCTCATGAGCGCGTTCCAATTCGGCTACAACACGGGCGTCACTGGTGCGCTGAACCCCGTACGTGTTTTGATCGCTGGAAAATCCGGAGATGGATCCATCCATCCGGAAAGAGAGGATCTAACTGTTTTTTTTTTTTTTGGTGTGTTGGTTCTGGACCACGCTGGAACTGGATCCATTAGGATCTGGTATTTCCGGGGCACACGGATCTCGAGTGGGCCGTGTGTGTCTCCATCTTTGCCGTGGGCGGTCCCATCGGCTCGCTCACGGCTGGCAGTTTGAGCACCAAGCTCGGCCGCAAGAAGGCGTTGCTCGTCGACTCGTTTCTGTTTGTGGTCGCCGGCGCTATCATGGCGTTCGCGGTCAACATTTACATGCTGATTATCGGTCGCTTCCTCGTGGGCTACGCGGCCGGCACGGTCAGCGTCGTCGTGCCGCTTTACCTCGGCGAGCTCGCGCCGCCCAACTTGCGTGGCGCGCTCGGCACGGGCTACCAATTCGGCGTGGTCACGGGGATTCTCGTGGTGTCGGTGCTGGCCTTTGGCTTCTCGGGCCCGAGCGAGGGACTCGCGCAGCCCGGCTGGCGTTTCCTCATGGGCTTTACGATCGTGCCGGCCGTGCTGCAAATGGCGCTCTCGTCGTGGCTCACCGAGAGTCCGCGGTGGCTGCTCACCAAGAACAAGCCCAAAGAGGCCGCGGATATTTTGCGTCGCCTGCGTGGCTCGAACGACGTGTACGAAGAGATTGACAGCATTTGCTCGGCGAGCGACAACGAGTCGGGCGACATGGGCTTTTGGGCCGTGCTCACGGACCGCTCGATCCGCTTCCCGCTCATCGTGGGCATTGTGCTCCAAGTCGCGCAGCAGTTTTCGGGGATCAACGCCGTCATGTTTTACGCCAACTCGTTTTTCAAAAATGTCGGGCTCGCGAACCCGCTCGTCGGCACGACGCTCGTGCAGACGATCAACGTGATCTCGACGGGCGTCGCGCTCGTGCTCATGGACACGGCCGGTCGCCGTCCGCTGCTCGTGTACTCGTCGGTCGGGATGATCGTCTCGACGGTCGTGCTCACGCTCGCATTGCTCAAGCTGCTGCCGTTCTCGGGCATGGTCTCGGTCGGCGGCGTGATGTGCTTTGTGTGGTTTTTCGAGATTGGTCTCGGCCCGATCCCGTGGCTCATCGTCGCCGAGATGTTCCCGGCACGCCCGCGTCCGACGGCCATGTCGATCGCGACCATGGTCAACTGGCTCTGCAGCTTCATTGTCGGGCTCGTGTTCCCGACGCTTCAGTCCAGTCTCAACGAGTACTCGTTCGTGCCGTTTGGCACGTGCTTAGTGCTCTCGCTCGTGTTTGTGCTCAAGTTCGTGCCCGAGACCAAGGGCAAGACCATTGCCGAGATCCAGGACGACATGCGCAAGACGCGTTAAAGCGTCTCGCTGTGGGGGCGGTCCACGGGCCAAGGTTGGAGACAGGCTTGTTTGCAAAATGGAGGGGACCCTCCATCCTGACGACGTAGGAATGAGTGGAAAGCAAGCGGCTCGCTGGCTGCGTTTTTTTCTGCTGAATACAAAAGTCTCTTCACAACTCGACACTACAAAATTGGTCACCCTATACGTACTGTATCGACACGACTGCATGCAATCGTTCTCTAGATGTCGCACTCCTACGACCCCCGCGCTTCACATGGCACGGAAGTCGTCTAGAGGCTGATCTCATTGCCGCCGTGGCGACGGTACGAGTTGTTGGGCGTCGGATCGTCGTGGACGACGACCGTGTGTGTGCGGCGCATGCCCTGGGTCGGCAGCGGCGCCGGCTGGAGCCCACGCAGCTTGGGCCCGTCTGGCTGGCGCATCGACCCGTCCCGACCGTACATCTTGGGGGTCTGCTGGCCACCACCGTACTGGAGAGGCGTCGACGCGTGGCCGCCGTCCATGATCGGCACTTGCTGGCCGTACTGGTTGTACTGGTTCGGCTGCTGGTGCTGGTTATACTGCTGCTGACGGTTCTGGTTGTACGAGAGGCTGCTGAGATCTCCTCCGAGCGGCTGGAAGCTCTCGGTGCCCTGCGCTTCGTTCTCGCGCTTCTCATCGTCCTCCCGCTTGAGCTTCCACGTGATGTAGAAAATGTACATTTGACGCACCATCAGACAGATGAGCACGAGCACCTGCAGACCGATGATCGCAAAGCCCACGCCCTCTCGGAGATCCACGGGGATGTCCTTCTGGAGCGAGGTGGCCGACGAGATCAGGAACAGCGTGAGGAAGAGCGCCGAGATCTTGATGATGATCACGAATGACGAGGTTTTTTGCACGAACGCAGTCGGGAACGGGCGCTTCACCTCCATGTAGAGCAGGAACGCGATGTGGAGCGCGATGAGCACGAGCACCTGCCAGATACCGGGCATGCCGATGAAACCGGTCGTGACACCACACAGCAACGCGAGGATCAGCTTGGGCGCGAAGAAGTAGCGACCTTCAAATTTGTACTCGTCGTACAGCGGACCGTAGCGAGCGTGGACGGGCTTCTCAAAGTGGTCCTTCGTTCCGAGATCACGGAGGTCATCTTCGTGGTGCTTGACGACCCAGAAGCCATACAGGATCGTGCCGATCGCGAAGAAAATGAGCGAGAAGATGGCCAGGAACATGCCGGCGTCCGTGGGCTTGTCGTACTTGATCAGGTAGCAAATCTGGAACGTCGCGGTCACACCGACAACGTACTCGGACAGAATGAGAATCATCATGAGCGCACCAACGGCCTTGTCAAACCACTTGCCGGCAAACACACGAAAGTCACTGACAAACGGCGACGCCACACACACAAAGAGACCGCAGAGCACGAACGGTGCGACACACATCATCATCACACCGGCGAGCGTCAGGTAGAACAGCATGTCGACTTTGACACCGATGAGCGACGCGTAGCGTTCCATGCCGAGCGTCTGGTTCGTGTTGGTCACGTCCATCAGGCGACGGCTCACGGTCGTGCCGTTGCTCGAGCTGTTGGCATCGTCCACCTTGCCGAACGGCAGGAACGAGAACGTGGACGGCGCCATGCGCTTGCCCATCTCCTGCAGCAGCCGCGGCGTCGCGTCGAGGTTCATCTGGTTCACCATCACACTGAACTGGCAGATATCCACGGCGACCATCGCGAGACCGAGACTGGCCGTGGCCGAGACCCCACCAGCCACACCGGCGCCCGTGCTCATGATGCCACCGGCCACCGACATGACAGCGCCGGCTGCGACCGACACGGCCGCGGCACTGCTGCCGATCGCGGCGGACGCGATGCTGACCTTGTCAATGGCCGACTTGGCTACACCGTCACCCCAGTGGTCGGCATCGCCGAGTCCCTTGTCCACCACCGGCGAAAGAGCCGGTGCCGTGGGCGTCTTCTGGGACGGCGACGAGCCCGACGAGCCGTCCACCAGCAGGTTCTCACACTGGCAGGACGAGAACGAGGCCTCGCTCTCGTACGTGCACGACTTTTCCGACTTGAGCGTGAGGCTGGAGAGCACCGAGGTCACGACCGCGGACGCCGCGCCACTGCTGCCGCCGAGCAGCTGCGACTTGCCGAGGTAGTTGGCGAGGTCCACAAAGTTGAGCTTGTCGTACACGGCCGAGGAGAAGCCGTCCTCGGCGGCGTAGTCCCACGTGCCGTTGCTGCACTTGGGGAACTTGCACAGCGACATGCAGAGCTTGAGGTCCACGACCGCGGTCTGCACGCCCGAGTAGATGAGGCACTGCGACTGGGCCACGGCCTTGTTCACGTCCAACGGCGTGCCCTCGCACGTGAGTCCGAGCTGCGCCCAGGCGCCGTAGAACGTCGCGTCACACGTGAACTCGCCCGTGACCACAGTGGTCGAGACGTTCGAGCCACTGGTGGACGAGGACGAGTTCGAGGCCGCGGACGGCGGTGCGGTCGTGGGCGGGGCCACACCACCACCCGCGTGCGAACCGGACGAGTCCGAGGACGTCGTCGTCGGCGGCGCGGGGGTCGCGAGGCTGCCGTCCGTTGTCGTGGGCGGTGCGGTCGTCGGGGCCGAGGCCGGCGGCTTGGTCGTCAGCGTCGGCTTCTTAGTCGTGGGCGTCGGCGTCGGGGTCACGCCGGTCTCGGCCACGATCTGGAGACGACGGCCATCCAGCGAGCCGCTCGACGGCGCCATCGTATGTGGCGGCTTGGTGGTTGCGGACGGCGGCCGTGTGGTCGGTGTGGTCGGCGACGTGGGGGCCGTGGGGGCCGTCGACGACGGCGTCTTGGGCGTCGTGGACGGCGCGAGCGTGACCGTGGGGGTCATGGTCGCATCGGGTGATCCGGCGGACGGGAGCGTGCTGTCGCCGCCACCCGAGCCTGTCGTGTCCGGTGAGGACGTGTCGTTCTTGGGGCCGACCTGGCCGGCCGTGCCGTCCATCGCACCTGAGGACGATGAGTTAGCCCCCGAGCCACCGCTGGTGGACGGGGTCGAGCTGTCCTTCTTCTTCTTCTGGCTGGCCGCGAGTCGCGATAGCTCGTCCGCAAGGTTGGACGCCGCGGGCATCGAGTACCGGAACGCACAGGTGATGGGTGCGCCAACGGTCGGTGTGGACGCGTCGGCCGCACTGCCCGAGGATGTGGCTGCGGGCGTCAGCGGCCGCGTCGCCGGTGCGGACGTCTTCGGCGTGGACGGCGTGGACGCCGGCGAGGACGGGGGTGCCGTTGTGGTCGTGGTCGGTGCGAGCGTGGGCTCAACCGTCGTAGGCGTCGGCGATGGTGTCGCCAGCAGGATGTTGATGGGCGAGGTCACGGTCATCGCACTCACGGCGATGTTGGAGGCGGCGGTCTCGACGGCCGGCACGACCACACCGACGGCTGACTCGAGGCTCGGGGGCCGTGTGGTGGGGGCGGTCTCGTCCGCGCGGACGACGGCCGCAGCGGACGCGGCCGCGAGCATCCAACGCGTGCAGGAGGCGACCCGCATGGTTCAGTCGCGCGAGATTCTTGTTCTGAGGGGAGCTAACGGGTTAGACCCTGTGGGTACGTCAAGCAAGGAGCGCGGCCGTGGAGGTCGGTAGAGTCGCTGCAGATTGGCTGCAATTAGACCCCTTCCTGAGCACTGCGCTTCTTGGGCGGAACGTGGAATGGGGAGGGACGGTGGCGACCCACGTGCAGAGGAGTGGATGGAGAGTTCCCCAGGTGTTGGGGGCTGATGGAAATGCGGCCGACGACCGCGGCCACGGACGGGATGGGGTATTCCTCCACGAACACAAGGAGAAACACAGGCGATTCGAGTCGAAACAGACGGTGCGGTCGTGGTGTGGGTCAACGATCCGCGACCAAGAGCCAGTTGTCGCATTGCTGTGGAGGGGCGAACCCCCAGCCCCTCCGCGCGGCCAGTTCAATCGGAACAATGGGTATACACAAATCAAAAAAATGGGAATCCAAGCAAATACAATAGATCCCTAGCCCTAACCGTGCGAACTGTGGCTCTTGCGGTCGCTGGGGAAGTTCTCGACCAGACCAGACCTGGCCAATATTCACAGTCAGTTGGGAGAGGCATGGACACCCTATTCTCCACCATTACGGCTTGGATGTGAGCTCCGACCGTAACGAAGCGTCACTACAGCTGGAGCGTGGTTTTGGTTGGAGAGTTCCTGGTAGGTGGATCCGTTTCAAAGTCAACTCCGGAAATCCTGCGCTGGAACGAATCCTGAGAACACTGTGGCCGAGCCTCACGCTGGTTCTGCTCCGGAATGCGAGGAACGATCTGCCATATCAAATGGCGGACGCATCGCATGGTCAAGGTTGATATATCAATTATCAGAGGATATTGAGAGACAATGTACCCTAAGAAAATTCTTTCTTCATACGATCAAAATAATCGATATTCCTCAATATAAAGGTATCCATTATTGCAGGCTGCCTCCTCAAAGAATGTTCCTAGGGGATCTACTTTATTTGTACAACTCCAACACCCAACTGTAGCCATGTCCCAAGTCAGATCTGTACCCACTTGAAGAGCTCTAACAAGCTCTTTCCACTTTATCTCTGTGTTGCAGAGCTATGTCTGTTTATGGCTGCCCATGGCGTAGTAAGGATGCGTCTCTCGGTCGCTAGGGTGTCGCTGGACTGGAACGCGTAGCACCGCGGCGTCTCGCTGTTCGTTGGGAGATACGTCGCGACTAGATACTGTTCCACAAATTTCCGTTGCGCTCAGGCTCTCCGTTGATAAGGGCTTTGTCGGATCACGACGGGACTCGAACGACTGGAGGTACAGGAAACTCGTCACGCTCGGACGTCTCGATAGCGTCCGGTTGATGGTGCAAAAACACCAACGCGCCCTTTCGGATCATGGTGAACAATATGCGATCCGCAGAGCGTGAACGGGTTCGTTGGCCACCGATAGCTGGTGGTACCGCGACCATGGAGAACCGCGCACGGACCTTGAGCCACGCGAGTCGGAAGTAGTGTTTACCAGCCTTGGCGAGAGTAAATAGCGTGAACAGACTCGAAGAGAACGTGACGAACAGATCGACAAGCAAGAGGCATCACTCGGTCACGAACGATCCACGACGGATGAGCTCTTAGCGATCGTCTTGCTCAGACATGTCGATGAATGGCATGTCAAAATACTTTCACAGTAGAGACGTTAGCTGGATGTTGGACTCGGTCGTACGAGGATGGAAGAGATCGGGCCAGAAGAGAGTGCCGGTATTGACAAACTCGGGTATTGAGAACAAATACGTCGGGTCTCGCAACGGGATAGTCACGACATCCAGGTACACCACTTGATCAGATCGACTATGGGAAATGGCATCCACCCGGGCTTGGTACCAGTTGGATTGCAAGGTCATCGATCGAGCGGTGACAGTCGAGATCGCATCCGTCAGCTTCGCGGCGAGCATGAGCACGGCGTCGTCGCTGCCGATTGTCCACAGCTCCACTGGTGAGACGCAGTTGTACGAGCGCAGTGCGACCACGAGTGCTTCAGCAAGGTGCTTTTGTGAGGGCAGTATACGACCACAACGATCCCATCCGAGTTGCTTGATCGCGTCTTGGTATCGACCTTCTTGTCAGTATTCTCACCCGTTCGGCATCAACGATCGCGCGCTCGATCTCGGCGGGAAACTCGGCGAACACGTGTGCAAACTGGCACGACATGACCGCGCTCGGTGCGATCGCCGCGCAGTCGCTTCGCATCACACGAAAGTACTCGTTCGTGTCGTCGTCGCGCAGAGCGCAGAAGCCCACGCTGCGCTTCCGCCACGGGAGTGACACATGGCTTGTCGCCGCTCGGGTCGCGTTTGCCTCGCCACGTACACGAGCTGGTTTGCTTCCGACCCAAGCAGCCCAGGTTGCGCACACGTGCACATCGAGGCGACGGCAGTGTCGACTTCGTGACGCTGTCGAAATAGTATTCGTAGGTTCTTCACTGCGCGTCAATGTCTGCGTCCACGGTAGTGAGTTTCCTCTCCAATTTCTCGCTGGTTTCTTCCAACGCAACAATGGCAGCACTCAAGCGTTCTTGCTCTTGCCGGTGGAACGCGACCGGATTCGGGTCCTTTGTGGATCCATCCTCCACAAGAGTAGATGTGGTGGAGACATGGTCCTACGGCGCTACGCTGGTCGCGACGACCGCAACAAGCAGAGCTGCCGCCCACAAGACCCACGTCCAATGCCCCATACCAGCAAGCATCAGCCAGTCAGGAGGAGACTGCCGACTGGGCACGACAAGAGAACACTTTGCTGGAAAAGGAGAAGAGAACACGACGCGAACGCTTCTTGTGGGCCGAGCAAAGCCAAGCCTCTCGAAGGTTGAGAGTTCCTCTCTCTGGCCTCTTGGTGATCCCTTCGTCGCTTGCAGGCGCGAAGCAATCGCGCAACATAAACGGACGCCCACCATTCACTCGTGCTGGCCTGACGGACATGAGTTGCCGACGTTCGGGATCCGCAGAGTGCGCTACCCGTTTCTGAAGCCGTCCACTCTTGCGTCCACTAAGGGGACATGAGAGATGGAGCCTCATCTCAAATGGAGAGCATCTGATACCCAAGATCCCATTTCGCACAAACCTGAATGCTCATTCTTCCCCCATCGAGCGACGTCGCATGCATCCTTGGTCTTCGTGCATTCGAATGTTTACTGTGTCACCCTGTGTCCTTCGTGGGCTGGTTCCCCTCTTGAGTGGTCGGGACGTAGCTTGGGCTTTCTCAAAAGATCCGTGGCCTCGATCGCGTAGGCTCGAATCTCACTCTCAATGGTCCGCACTTGCGGCAGGTCCGCAAACCGGAACGCATTGAAGTGTGGAGCAGCTGGAGATGGTTTGCCGTAGCACCACTGGCCTGCAGGGAACTTGGCCGAGCCCTTGTAGATCTCAATCGTATAGTCGCTCCGTGTGGACGTGGGCTTGAACTGCAGCAAGTGGGTCCAGATCTCAGGATCCACATCGGTCTCTCCATCATCGGCCATTGGGGCGGGCGTTTCATCCAGAAAGCGGATGTTCGGTGCAATAGTCGTGGGTTTCTTGGCGTGGCGGCCTTCAAGTTTCCTGGCATTGCGATGCAGAAACAACAGCTCGCCGTCCGGATCAAACTGGGCCATGGTCTGGCCACAAAACATGTCGTCGATGACGTTACCCGCGACCCCCGGTGGATGCTCCACCATGTAAAAGCTCGTGTTGGACTTGATCCACGCGAACCGGATGAGATCCTTGTCGCCGTGGACGAGCTTGATCTTCTCAAACAAATTTGGCCGGTGGCTCGCGTACAGCTCGAGCAGCTCGAACGCTCGCTGGCTGCGCGTCTTGTCAACCACGAGCTGGCCGCTTTCCTGCTCGAACATGTCCACAAACGGCAGATCCAAGTACTCCCACACGAGCGATCGTTCGTGGATCGCAAAGATCGTGTGGTTGGGGTGCCAAAAATCGGGCCAGAACAATGCCCCCGTGCGACGGAATTGCGGCAGTGAGAACACGTACGTCGGGTCTTTGACGGGCACATTGTCGGCGTCGAGAAACAGCACGTGGTCAAACGCCGAGCGGTGGATCGCGTGGATCTTGGTGGCAAAGCCCTTGACGCTCGGGTCCGTGATCGCCCGCAGGGTCACGGGGCCAAACGAATTGGTCATTTCCCGCAGGATCGGGTGTGTGGCCGCAGCCGGCAATTCCTTGGGCGAGTACCACAGCTCCACTGGTAGAGTACACGCGAGTCGACGCAGCACACGCAGTGTGGCGTACGCACTGGGCAGCATCTTGGGGTACACGACCAGCACGATGCCCTGGGTCGGTGTGGTCGGCTGTGGCGGTTGGCTGGACTGGCTGTTGGTCAGTACGGCGTCCGCGCGGCTCGGAAAATTGGCAAAGAACGGCGCGTCCGCACAGGAGAAGTGGCCGTCCCAGCGGAGCGAGTCGCACGAGGTTTCCATCACGCGGAACCGCTCCTGTGTGGCCGGGTCCAGGACCTCACAGTACCCTGCAGATGAGGCCGCGACGCGTTCACCGCACGCGCGGTCGTTGGCCGGGATGCGCGGACCGTGTGGACCGCAGCCCTGGGTTGCGCGCCAGCCCACACATTCCAATCGACGAGCCGTGGCCGCTGCGCCTCGAGGTAATGGCCGCACGAGCTTGGCCTCTTCGTTCGCAACGACCGCTGCGTGACGCATGAGCTGCACGCGCACGGTCGCGAGCCGGTTCGTGAGCAGGTCCACAGTGGTCCGCAGCGCACGGCGCGAGTCCTCGAGCTCTTGCATGCGCGCCATGTGGGCTTGGAGCGAAAGCGGCATGGTGGTCGCGGCCACGTTGGCTAGTTCGGGGTCCACTGAAGTCGTGGCCACGACGCTGCGGAGCCATTCGAGGTCCACCTCGGATGTGAACGATGTGGACGAGGGTGGTATGGAAGCGGGGATGGTAGTAGTGGTCGTTGCGGCTTGGTTTGTAGTTGTGGACGGAGTATCGGTGAACGGTGGGGGTGAGAATGTCGCTTCGCCCTCCACTGCTGCTCGTACGTGGACTGCAAGTGTGGCTGTCGCATCTGCGCTGGATGGTGTGGCCGCGCGCATGGAGGTGGCAACCGCGCGGCCGCCGTCCACATCCGTGGTCCACAAGCGAGTGTGCCACAGCAACACAACGTACAGCAGTCCACACCCGCACAGGAACCATCGCAGCCGCACCGCGAGCGGATTGCGACCGCGTGGGGACGATAGCGGAGGCGCCGGGCGCGAGGTCATGTTGCTCTGGTCGTGAACGGCGTCTACAGCGAGCGGCCGCGCGAGGCGCCGCGCACTCCACGCTGACGGAAGCATTGGGGAATTGGCCGACCCGTTGGACTTTGCGTCCACAATTGACTCGGACCAACGCGGCGCCTGCGCTTACCCAGCAGCCATTTCCCCCACCGCGTTCGTTGGCAACTCGTTGGTGCGTGCGTCGTCACGTCATCCATCGTTGGCCACCATGTGGCCCGCACGAAACCCACGGCTTTTTTGAACGAGCACACTGGCTGTCACAGAGTACCGGACGTCGTCCACGTCCCCCCCACTAAATCAGTATATCACAATACCTCTCTCAAATCTGCTGTCGAATCGGATCTCGCAGTTCTCGACATTCTCGACACCCGTTTCCCATCTTTGGACCCCCACCATCTTCGATTTCGCCACCATGGCCAGCCTGCTGCGGCTCACCCTCGCGCTGCTCGCGGCCACAGGCAGCGTCCACGCGGCCGCCTCGTCCTGTCACTCCCACACAGGGGAAGCACTGCTACGCCGTGTGGACGAGCAGCTCGCTACGTGTTTGCCGACAAATCTGCGGTCGTTGGACGCCTTCCAGGAAGCGCTCATCGCCAACGAGATGGACGCGACGCAGCGCCGGCCGCTCGCGGTCGCAGTCTTCGCCTCGCAGTCGTCCACACTCGACCGCTTCGCTGCGGCCGTCGCGACCGCTGTGGCTGGGACACAACCCACTGCCCACGCTGTGCGGGTCGTGGACCTCACGACGGCCGCAGCCTCGTCGCGGGCGACCCACGAACTCACGCAGGCGCTGCGCCACGACATGGCCTCGGCCCTAGCTGCGTGTCCACAGCAGCGGACGGTCGTGCTCGTGCGAGGCATGGAGGCTGCTCGTGGGGACCAGCTGCCACTGCTGGACGTGTTTCTGGATCCGCTCAACGGCAAGCGGGCCACACTCTACGACGCGGCGTCCGCACGCGACCTCGACTGCGGCCGTGCGCTGTTTGTGTTTTTGTACAAGACCACAGCGGACGACCGCGTCCGCGCGGATGCGTGGCAGGACTGGCTCGTCCACACGTGGCGTGCGTCCGTGGCCGGCACGCAGCTGACGAGCGAGGCGTTCACGCCGCAGGCGCTCGCCGGACGGCTCACGACGGCCGTCGTGTTGAGCGAAGACGAGGAGGCCGTCGCCAGTGAGGCGTGCGATCTAGAGGCGTTCCTCGTGCGGCTGCAGCACGCGCGGACGGCCGCAGGGGACCACACCGCCCCGTTGGGGAATTCACTGGAGTCGTCCACTCAGTGCCTTTTGGGGGTAGCCGTGCTCGCTGTCGGGCTCCTGTTGCTCCCTGCCAAGTTGTCCACCGCGCAGAGCAAGCACAAAGGTGAAGTCTTGCGAGAGCGTAAGCCCAGGACCAAGCAGAAGACGAAGCGACTCGAGCACGCCGAGCCCGACAGCGCGCGGCTCGCGTCGCTGCGGTCCCATTGCCACCACGACGAGAACGAGCACAAGCACTTGGTGACGACTGTGACGACCACCACGACGACCATCGAGACGACGGTGGAAGAGGTCGAGGTGCCCGCGAGTCCCGTGCACACCACCGCAGCGGTCCATGCGGACGGGGCCGCCTCGCCAACAGCTCTCCCCACGAGTCCCGTGCTGACGGCATCCGTGCCCCCGAAGGAGAAGACGGCGTCGCCTCCGCCCAAGACACCGACACCCACGAAACCAAAGCGCACGGGCCGAGGCCGCAAGGCGAACTCGGCACCTCCGACAACCAAGATGCAGACACGGTCGCGTGGGACGTGAGGAGGAGGGACTCGAGAGACTTTTCCTAGCGTGGGTTTTGCAATTTACAAGTATATAAAAATTTGCCGAAGAGAGAATGAGAATACATCAGACTGTAGCCTCGATGGTATCAGACGATCCGCTGCTCGCCGTGGAGATTCTCGACGTGGTTGACGAGAATCACCGCGTCCGAGGACGTGAACGTGCAGAACGGACACCGCTCGTCGTCGCGGGCATTGGCGTTGTGGTTGCTCACGGGCGCGACCACGTGCTGCTCGCTGTACATTGGGTACTGGGGCAGTTGGTACTGCGGCTGCTGGTGCTGGAACTCGTACGGATGGCCAAAGCCCGAGGCACTCGATGTCCGTGCCGGTGGGTGCGCGTAGCTGCCCGCGTCGGGCCCGTTGTACACCATGCCGCCGTGGGGGTGCATGTTCTCGACGTGGTTCACCATGGTCACGGGGTCCGGGCACGTGAATGCACAGTACGGGCAGGTCTCAAGTGCTGGGCCGCGGTAGCCAGCCACCGGCGTGGAGTACGGGTGGTACATGGCACCCGTGTGCGGTGGCGGCATCATGACCGTCGAGGTTTGTCCTGGCGGCGGTCGTCGGCGTCGCGATCGGCAACAGCAGCTGACGCACGACGCGATGAGCAGCAGCAAGAGCAACGCGCCGGCCGCGACGACACCAATTTTCCACGGGGTCCAGAAGGCCGAGTTGAGCGGCGAGCTCGCGTCCGACGAGGAGCCGCCGCCACCACCGCCGCCCGAGCGGCGTGGGCCCGCCGAGCCCGAGGTCGTGCCGATCACGCTCGACGACGCGACGAATGCAAACGCCTGTGAATCGGCTTGCAGCACGCTGCGTCCGTAGATGATCGCGTCGACTGTGATCTCCCCTGAGGGGCCCATCGCGATCGACGCGTTGCCGTCTTGCTGGAGCGCGTCCGTGAGCTGCTGGTACGAGACCTGCACCATCTCGACGTTGTTGCGCGAGTCGCGGTTCGTCGCGTTGTCGGCCGTGAGCGGATAAAAGATCTTGGACGAGTTGCGGATCTGCACCGACAGGTCGAGGTCATGCTGCAGCTGCACGGTGGAGCGGATCGATCCGGGCGGGTCGGTCCACACGATCGTCGCCCGCAGATCGACGCCCTTGGGGACCGTGAACGAGATGCGTACTTCCTTGCCATTCGCGACCGACGGCTCGCTGCCGGCGGTCGAGTTGGGCAAAAAGTACAGCGTCGGCGTCGCCTGCGAGTTTGTAAAGTCGGCAATGTTGGACATGTTGGGCTTGCCGTAGCCCTGGTAGACGTCCGGGTACTTTAATGACCACGCCATGCCCTCGATCGTGCCACACGAGACAGGACCCGACGGGAACCGAGCGAGCCGGCGCTGCAGCGAGTCGCCACTGTGAACGATCAATGCCTTGAGTAGCGCAGCGGGCACACTCTTCATCGCGAACTCTGGGTCTTTCTTACCAGCCTTCCAGAAGCCGTCACGCAGCCACTGAAACAAAAGCACAGCGATACCGGTCACTACAGGCGTGGCTTGCGATGTGCCCTGCAGCGAGCACGTCTGCGAGGTCTTGACCGTCGATCCCGGCTTCTCGGAGCGTGCCGAAACGAGTGTCATACCAGGTGCGACGACATCCGGCTTCATACGGCCGTCGGTCGTGGGACCAGCCGACGAGAACGACGCGACCGAGGTGGGGTTGAAGATGTTGGGGCACGGGTAGTTGGTAAACGATTCCGCGGCGTTGAGCGATGCCCCCACCGAGATCACGTTCTTGGCACCGGACGGCGACGAGATCGTGCCCTGGCCATTCACGGATAACTCGCCACTGTTGCCGGCGGCGACGACGATCAAAATTTCCGGGTTCTCGTAAATAAACTCGTCGAGGTCGCGTGCCTGCGAACCGTAGTCGCTCTGACCGGTGCCCCACGAGAACGAAAAGATCTTGGCGCCCACGTCGATTTGGTTGTTCAACAACTGACCGGCGTCTCCGGGCGTCGCGAGGTTCACGGGACACCCCTCCATGCCGGCGCAGGCTGCGGACTGTTGCCCGATATCCATGAACGCGATCCGAGATTTGCTAGCGATGCCAATGTTGGTCTTCCCGGTGAACGAGGAGCCGGCGAGCAGACCCGACACGTGGGTGCCGTGGCCGCACGTCACGTCCTCGCCCTGGTCTTGGTTGTCGGCCCACGGGTAGTAGTACACGACTTTGCGAGCCGACATGTCCTTCTTGCCGTAAATTGCACGCGAATCCTGGTCAAACTGGTCGTGGTCCATGTAGAGCCCCGTGTCGGTGATCCCCACGATCACGTCGTCGCCGTTGATACCCTGCTGTTGTGCCGGTTCGACACCGATGAGCGTCTCCACGTATTCATCAAGGCGTCGTCGTGGACGCTGCTCTACGTGCTCGTACGACGTGCCCTTGAGCCCGTGGAGTGTGGTCTCACTTTTGGTGTCGAGCCACTCGACCTCGCCATCAGCGACCGCTACGGCCAGCGCGTGGGACCACAGCTCGAGCTGCTGCACGGGCTTGATGAATACACCGCGAGGGAACTGGTCCCGTCGCTCGGGGAGTTCAAACACGTTGGTGACACCGTACATTGTCTGCAACGTGGTTTGAAGACGCTGGAGTACGGTCTCCGGGTCGCTGCCCTTGAGCACGCGGACCCATATCCGTGGCGTGGTGGACGTCGATCCGATCTGCGCGGCACTGCGTGCCAGCGGCAGCACCTTGAGCAGCGAGGGCATCTCGACGATGCTGTCCACACACGTGAGCGTGCTGAGCTGCTCGACGACCGAGGCGTTCACGTGGACGAGCATAATGGTCTTGCTGGTCGCGGTCTGGCCCAGTCGGCTGAGCAGCGGCGTCATGCTCTCGTCGTTGTCGCTCCAGATAGACTTGACGTCTTTGATGCACGCCCGCTGGTCGGCCTGCGGGTCGACCGTGAGAAGCCGGGGCCTCGCGCCGAGGGTTGACGTCGTCGAGGAGGAGCCGGTGGACGCCGTCGCATTTGGCAGCACTTGCTGCTGGAGCCACTGGAGTTCACAGGCCTCGACGCTCGCGTTTTCGCTGGTCAGCATCTCGTCGAACGCTCGGAAAAATGCCGTGTGGAAGCCCCGGAACACGTCGCCGCCGGCGGCGGCAGCGTCGATCGCGAAGCTCACACGGGCCGACGCCGTCGCCGGGCCACATCGCAGCACGCTCACTTTCGCGTCGGCTTGGTCTTCGGTAACGTTATCCCGCTCGGCGCTGTGGACTTGGCCGGCAGTCGTGTCAAGCCGTCGCTGGTGGAACTGCGGACAGCGCTGGGCGTCGCACTCGCTGGTCGCCTGCGTGGCTCGCCACGGCTTGCAGTGGAGCGCACAGAACGCCTCCGAGGAGACGAATGCCAGGCCCGAGCGGTCCACGAGACGTCGTTCATATAGTGTGGACGCGGACGCGTCGGTGGACGCGAGCGAAGCCGAGAGAAGGAGGAGAAGCGAGGCCCAAGAGAGGCGTCGTCTCCAAGGTGAGATCATGGGTTCTAGCGCGTACTAGCGTGCGTGCGACGGCTCAATTGATAGAGGAGACGCAGGCGGAGACGCCTAGAGGGGGTATGCAGCGCGTAGGCACGCGTGGGGAGTCACGCGGGACTCGCGCGAGCTGTTGAGGTGGTGATTAGTGACCCCAACTTCCACAATGGGCGAACGAGACAACCTGGTGGGCAGCGGCCTTTACAGCGAGGTGAACGTCTCATATATTGATCTGTATTAGGGGTTGTAATGGAGTAAACGAGTGTGATGAAGGGTAAGCAGAGGTTTCTACATTGGACTAAATAGGGGTAATACATCGAAAAGAGAGGGTGACGGCTGTTCCACTTTGAGTCCAACGGGGCCCGGCAGACGAGTCTGTGAAGCCAGCGAAGTGGGGGAGAGTGGGGTAGAGCAGCAGTCAGGGGTAGGTGGTCAGGCCTAAATGAAATATTCGAGGGACGGAAATATCAGAGGTTCTTGACACAAACCTTTCAGAAAACATTGTTTACACATTTGTTCCGAGATCGATAATCAAAGGTAACTAGTGAACAATGCAGGTAGTACCTTCTAGTAGAGGGATGAGCCCTGTGACATCGTTCAACTGTGGTCATAAACACGAACGTGTCGCGCGACTGCCAGAAGAAGATCGCGAGCCAATTTGCCGTTGTCTTCGGTGGTTAGACTTGGCGGAGCGTCTCTCCGGATTCAATCCGTGGACATGGTGAAGAAAGAGGTCTGTCCACACTCTTTCCTACCGTACAGCCCCACGCAGCTGCGTGTGGCCCACTTTTCGCTGCGGATCTCGTGCGTGGGGAGACCACCCGTGGTCGAACCCAATGGAACCCCACACTCCCCAACGGACCTAAAAGTTGCTCCCCATCGACCGCAACTGTGGACAGCAGAGAAGGACCTCTTTTAAGTCTAAACGCTGGTGGGCCATGCACCACCCAACGGACTGATGCACAACCATCCATGTCGCTTCAAGATCGCTTTTTCGGATTTGGTGAAACACCCATATCGTACTTTGTAAGGTATATGCAGTGCTCGCTCGCTTTTGATGGATTTTTGGCGGGAGCTGCCAGACAGACGAAAGTCAACGGCAACCACCATGGGTCGAGGGGATGACGACGACTTTGAAGAGGACGATTTCTCGCTGAGCGACGGTACGGAGGACGAGCAGGACGCGTCCGAGAGCGAGGCCAGTGTCCCCGACGATGACGACGACGAAGAGGAGGAGGACGACGACGACGAAGAGGAAGAGGACGACGAGTCGGATTTCGAAGGCGCGAAACCAACGGCCACAAAGGCCAAGCCCGCAGCGGCCGCTCCCAAAGGCAAGAAGGCGGCACCGGCTGCGAAAGCAGTCAAGAGTGGGAAAGCCGCGTCTGCTGCCGCGCCGGTGAAGAAGGCGAGTGGCGGCAGGGCGACGCCCGTGACGAAGCCCTCGGGTGGCAAACCCACGAGCAGTCCCAAAGCTCCGGCGGCCAAGGCGGCCGAGAAGCCAGCGCCGAGCATCAAGGGCGATCCGACGGCGCATGTGTTGGACTATATGCGCAAGGTGAGAACGGGTGTGGTTTTTGTGGCGTGGTTGGGAAAGAGGAGAGGAGGCTGATGGGTACAATGCCGATAGACCAATCGGCCGTATAGTATGCTGAATGTGTTCGAGAACCTCCACCGCGCGATCGCGAAACCGGCGCTGACCAAGATTCTGGATAATCTCGCAGACAAGTACGTGGATGGATCCATGGCTCGTAGATGGGTGGGCTTGTTGATCTCAGGGGGATGTTGTTATTCAGGGGAGAACTGGCCAGTAAGTTGTATGGCAAGGCCAAGATCTACTACATGAACCAGGACAACTTGCCTGTTCCGTCCGAGCAGGAGCGCCAGGACGTGGAAGACCAGATCAAGCTGGTTGAGGCGGACTGCGCTGGGCTGGAGCAGGAGCTGAAGGGTGCCGAGTCGGCGCTGTCGAGTATCAATGCCCAGATCTCGGACGCCGATCTCGAGAAGATGCTCGTGCAACTCGAAGAAGAAGCGGCAGCGATGGAGAAAAAGCTCGCGAATCTCGAGCGGCCAGATCGTCCGCCGATCCCTGCCGGAAAGAAGGATGCACTCAAGCGCAAGTTCACAACGTATCGGGTATGTGGTGGTAGTGATCGTCACTGGCCACAATCGCTCATGTTTCTTGCGTGCAGACAGCATGGGTGTCTAGAAAGCGGATCGCTACAGACGCAGTAAACCAAATCTCGGACGGCATGGAGAAGAAACCCAAAGACGTGTACGATATGATTGGCCTAGAGACTGACGCAGACGCCGGCGTCAAGGAGATCCCCGCTATTTAAGACATACTAGTACTCGCGAATGCCATCTTCTGCCTTGAGGACACCGCATTGCGATATTGCGACATGGCCTGAGACTCACGCATTTTATACACGCGATTATGCAAAGTCTGACTACGTATTTCAGACCCCACACAACCGCTGAGTTCTCAACAGTCTCGGACCAAAAACATGATATGGGATGATGCTGATCTCAATCAGGATCATATCATCTCAGCATGACCTGCAGCCAGCGGGGAGTCTGCAGCCGGCTAAGGCTTGGGTGTTTGTGCTGAGACGATATTGCCGCAGGTGATCTCCCGCTGCCCTCCAAGGTCTGACAAGAGAGAACAGAGTACAAGCATGCTATGATCGCGACCAATTCGATCCCATTCTGCAACCTACTCTCAAGTGAACAAGTCAGTCATAACGAACGCGATGTTCTCAAAGGTGGCGTTAGTCGTTTCGACGTGCCTTGCGTCGGCCACAGCCACGGCAGTCGTTCCGACAGACGTATGGGCTCATTTCGTGGGCGATTTCGACTACAACGGAGGTGACATCGGCTCAACACAGCGTTCCAGCCCGGACGAGTGTATCGATGACTATCAACGTTACCCAGGCACCAACTTGTTCACATGGACGGACCATGAAGGCGGGACGTGCTGGATGAAAACGCTCAACACGACGATCGAAGCCCGCTTCAACCCAGGCTCTGTCTCTGGCGTGTTTCTTTCATACGGGGACGCCTTCTGGGCGACGCCATCAACGGCTTGCGCACTCGAGGGCGATGAGCTCGACGTGCGTGAGTACACGGATCCCCGTGAGTGCACAACCTGGTGCCTTGAGAGCCCCGAGTGCTCGGCGATCACGCGGTTCAAGGAGGAGAAATACTGTAAGTTCTATCGCGCCATCAGTGGATGCACCGACGGCAGCTGGGAGACTGTCACGTCGATGGCCTTGGCCACCACCTCCGTGCAAATGCTCTAAGCCAACGAACAACTCCCGTCATCATAGCTTTGACACTGAGTTCTTCACAACACTTTCGTAGCGACAAGTGTTGCGAGTAATACGACAACGATTGTAGCAAGGTTGTTAAAGCCAAAAGGTGCGGCGTCAGTAGCGACTCCATCTATTGCGACTAGCCTTTCAATCCGCGCTGCTTGAGGATACGCTGGCGCTTTTCTTCCGCGAGTCGGTCCTGTCGCTCTTTGGTGCACTGGCGATACCGCTCAAAGAACTCGAGACAGGCCTCGCGGCGTCCATTGTTGTCTGTCCAGGAGGTAATATTGCGCGTCAGCAGTGTGCGATCATATCAGCGGATCCCGGAACGCGAGGGGCTTCCATACGTACCCATCAGGCACTTGAGCGACTCCTTCTGCAGCTTTGTGCATTCCTGTGAAGCGCGCACAATCGTGTGAGTGTATCAGATACCAAGAGCGGCTCGGTGGATCGCGCGACGGTGCGTACGCCGTTGTCGAACTTGGTGGCTTCGCTCATCGTGGCGTGACAATTCTGTTGATCCGCCCATTTTTGCTACCTTCAGACGATACGTAGCCGTTAGGAACCTCCGTTTGATACACTGCATTTGATTGGCAGTCTAGATATGGATCAGACCATCACTCCGATGATCATCAGATTGATCTGATGGGTACACTTTTGGGCCATTTTTGGCGAGGCCAGTGTGGTCGCTTTGCGTGGGTGCACACGATCGACGCCGTAGTCTCCTTCAGCGCGAAGTCCCCGCTGTCTCCACGTGCTTGTGACACGGGAGGTCGCAGACGTCACGCGAGAATGGCCGTTGCTGCGGACTACGCCGGGTGGGTCCAGGAGCTCGACCGGTATGAAGCATCCGTTGGCCACGACGACGATGACGACCCACGCGTCGAATCCACGACTAGGAGAACGTTGCAGTCACGTGGGACGACAGTCGGTATCGGAACGGGACGCAAGGCCAAACCGCGTGCACCGAGCGTCTCGGAAGAGCTGCAGCAGGAGATGAAACTCCTCAACTGGCACAAGCTCGCCAACGAAGCAGCGTTGAAAGCTGCGATTATCAAAACCAACAAAATCAAGAACGACGACTCACGGTTTGCAACATCTCTCAACCACGAGGATGAAGAAGAAAAGCGGCAGCGCATCCAACAGATCATCGAAGAGGAACAGCTGCGGCCACTGCAAGTGAACACGGAGTTCTTTCGCGAGTTCGAAGCACGTGAACAGCGCGACGGCGTCAAAGTCGAGAACGACGTGCAGCGTCATATCCAGCACCTCAAGAAGCTGAAAGAAACAATGGCGCAGCGAGAAGATCTGCATCGACGTCGACAAAAGTATAAAGAAGGAATGGCGGAGTTGGGCGGCGGCACCAAGTCGCATTCAGTTCCCAAGGGACACAAGAGCAACCAAGAGGACGAGCTGCCGTCTCAGTCCAAGCGTTACCAGCGCAGTTTATCCACAGCACAGAAGGCGGACGCAGCTACAGCCGATGTTATCTGCAGTTTGGACAAACTGATGGAGCTCGAGAAGCGCATCCGGCATTTGGAGGATGCTGGGCTTGGTGTGGATGGTCTCAACGGCGATGGCAAGGGCGGCGAAGATGGTTTGGTGCTCGAAGACATTGACGATAGCAACGTCACAAGCACAAAAAACATTCGCTTCTCCAAACGCAAAAGCAGTGGGCCGAGTAATGAGCCGTCACGCACTGTGTATGCAGTCAAGACCGTTTCCAAGGCGAGGGCGAAAGAGCCGCAGCGTGCATCTCTATCGCAACCAACAGCATCTAACGCTGCACGGAAACGCTCGCTAAGCAGCAAACCCAAGCCACCAGACACGTTTCTTACCAGTCTTCCGGAGAACAAACAGCGCCAGCTGCGTCGCATGACCGAACGCGAACGCCGCAACTTTCTCAAGAAAGAAAAAGCCGCCGAAGTCAACGAACAGAAACAGAAGCAAGACGTGGTAATCCATGACTGGATGCAAAAGAAGAAACAGGCAGCCCAACAGCGCAAGACTACAAGTCATCAAGCGAATCCACAAATGACAGCCACGACCGTCCAACAATCAGCGGCTCCCACGCGTCGCGGCGCTGGCAAACCGTTGCCGCCTCCTCCACGAGTGAAAGCACCCATACGCGGAGCCGCCGCAGGCAAACACATCGCCAACCCGCATCTCCAAAAGTTCGATGATATCCGCAAGGGATTTGACAAGCGCAAAGAGGCCATGAACAAGATGCCCACGTCGGTGACCAATGGCTCGAACCGTGTGCTGGACTTGCGAACTACCGTCCAAGACAAGCGACCGATCAAGAAGCCGCTCGGACCGGCAGTCGGGGGCCGTGCAGTGGCCTCCACCTCCTCGACGGCCAAGCCACCTTCAGTATCACGACTCCCTACAGGAGCTCCCACTGGGCCGTCGAATCTGCAGCGACGACCGTCGGGCGAGGCGACACGGCTGCCGGCCATCTCGCGAGCACCACCATTGCCAGCTCACCCCCACCAGCGAGCCGGCGGTATCGGTTCCTCGTTGCCTGGATTGCAGGCATCGTACGCGCGACCGGCTCCGTCCGGAGGTGCCACGCTACCGCGGATCTCGGGTGCCGCACGCGTCACGTCGATGGCGTCGCCGTCGCCACCGCCAGCCGCCGCCAAGAACCCGGCGATGCCCCAGTTTAGCCGTCTCCACAAGCGATAGATCTTTGCAAAATACTACTGTACCTCCTCCTTTAGAGTTCAGTGCAAGGCCGATGCGTCATGCCGGGACGGGTGTCCCTTGACTGCCACGTCAGAGACGGCCCATTTCCACAGGGGAGCTTGTCATTTGGGGGATGGGCAGAATGGAGGGAAGGCACCCATCTCCTTGCAGAGGGAGCCATGTTCAGTGACGGGACATCGTGTGACAAAACCTCACTATGCCAAATTTAGAAGGTACCTCAAAATTGATTAGTTTCATGTGCACAATAATTCATGATATCATCTATCACAAATTATACTAAAATAGGTATAAAACGTATCCGAGGTTTTAGATTGTCACGGGTTTGTCAGTTGGTAGTGTTCGACCCGCGAACACCCCAAAACATACAAAAAACAAGTTTACTCCCAACCCGTTGAACTTCCCGCGCAAACCCGCTCGGCCCACGTCTACTTCCGTATCAAAATTTGAAAAGACCGTCTATCCCCGCAATTCCGCGTATCTTCCTTTTTGGGGTCCCTTTCCTCAGGGCGCGTGTCGACCAAGCGGGCGGTTCACCCACTCGGCGTTTCCTTCTTCCGACGAAAAGGGAAACCTTCGTCTTCCTCCCCCCCCCCTCTCTTTCTCTCTCCCCCTCCGAC
>JAADVY010000076.1:0-33038 GCA_023336035.1 Pythium plurisporium
CCCCCCCCCCAACCCACACACACACACTGATTGGCGGGCTCAACGCCTCGAAATACATAACAGACGGGAGTCGTGTAAGATGCCACGTTACAGAAGCGTAGGCGAAAGAAACCGAACGATCTTGAATAGCACCCCCGACTTCATTGACTCCTGATCCCTTCGCCCTCTACGCTGTGACTCCCGCTGCCGCACACGATGAAGTGAGACGAACGATGTGCAGCGAGCAAATGGCCACGCGAGTACAGCTGACCACAAGTGAACCGGGATACATGTGAGGTCCGATACGTGGCCATCTCATCAACGCTCCCTGATGTCGATACTTTAAAACAACAGTGACAGTGACAGTGATCGTTCTCGCTCGAATGCTACACATGTTGGAAACAGTATGATGACAGCACCATTGCACGAGCGGTAATCGAAACACCATCATTCTTCGCCGTGTTTTTTCGTGTTCGTCCATTTATCCGCTCGGCTCACTTCCTGCCATTCGCGTATCCGCTCTCGACACCATGGCTCCTTCGCTCAAGCTCACTTACTTTGACATCCCTGGGCGCGCGGAGCTCACGCGGCTCACGTTCATTGCCGGTGGTGTCGCATTCGACGACGTTCGCACGCACGTGAGCGAGGACGACTTTGGCACCAGCGAGCTCAAGCCCGAGATGCCGCTTGGTCAGCTGCCGGTGCTCGACGTCCATGGACAACGCATCCCGCAGAGCATGGCGATCGTGCGGTACGCCGCCAAGCTCGGCGGGCTCTACCCAGAGGACCCCTTCGAGGCACTGAAGCTGGATGCGGTGCTGGAGACCATCTCGGATCTCCGCAACGCCGTGGGGGACATCCGCTGGGGCAGGAACGACGAGATCACCAAGGCCATCAAGACCCAGCGGTACCTCGAGGTGCTGCTGCCGACGTCGCTGCGGTACATCGAGACGGCCCTCGCCGGTCCGTTCCTGTTTGGCGACAAGCTTTCGCTCGCGGACCTCGCGATCTACGACATTGAGAAGAACTCGATCCGTGCGGCGTTTCCCGACTTTGACGTGTCGCTGTACCCGAAGATCGAGCGGCTCCTGGCGGGCGTCCAGGCCGACGACCGCATCAAGGCGTACTACCTGGCCCAGTAGAGTCGAGGATCACTAATCAACTGTACCCAGACCGGTGGTCTCCATTGCATAGATCGTCCGTACCCATTAGGTCATCATCTGTGTCAAACCCGTTTCATCCAATCCATACAGCTCTTCACACATGGCTGCGAATCTTGTGGATGGCTGATGCACTTCGCCTCGTTTTCCTCCTCTGCGATCCAAGCTCTCGTGCAGCGAGAGAGCGAGCGAGAGCGAGGGGTTCACCTCCTTTCGATGAATAATCTACCGGCGCCTCTTCGAGCATTCTCGAATCCTCCTTCCAGACCACACACACAATCGTCAAGCATCATGGCCACGCCGCAGCTCAAGATCACGTACGTGGACACCACGGGCCGCGCCGAGCTCACGCGGCTGACGCTCGTGGCCGGCGGCATCGCGTTCGACGACCACCGCATCGCGCGCGACGCGTTCCCAGCGCTCAAGCCGTCGCTGCCGCTGGGCCAGATCCCCGTGCTCGACGTCGACGGTGTGACCTACCCGCAGAGCCATGCGATGGCCCGGTACGCGGCGCAGCTCGCTGGCTTGTACCCGACGACCCCGATGGACGTGCTCAAGGTGGAGGTCGTGATCGAGACGCTCGCGGATCTGCGCAACGCACTCAACTTTATCCGTTGGGGGACGACCGACGAGGCCGTCAAGGCCGAGAAGACCAAGGAGATGTTTGCGGATACGCTGCCCAAGTCGTTTGGCCTGGTGGAGAAGTACCTGTCGGGCCCGTTCATTTTGGGCAGCACGCTCACATTTGGTGATTTGGCCGTGTTCGACATGGCCGAGAATGCGTTGAAAGAGGCGTTCCCAGACATTGATCTGTCGCAGTACACCAACATCACCAAGCTGATCGCCGGCGTCCAGGCGAACGAGCGCATCGCCGCGTACCTGGCCAAGTAAAAAAGTTCTACGATCTTACGACCACTCCTCTAAGTAGATGGAACCGTGCCGAGTATGTATTGCACAAGTCATGTATCGCATCTTCGGTGGGTTTTGTGATGGCACTCGTCTTGTTCTTTCTACGGAGTCGGCGGATACCAACAATGCCCCTCGGTATATAATAACGGGGTCGCACTTCCCTCTTATGAAGATCGGGCCTTGACGAGAGAGCCGTCACCACCGCCGTCGGCATGTAGAACGAAGTACACCTCACATTGCGAGACCGCGCGGCCGCTTTATTTGATCCATGCCGCTTCCCGTTCCAGAAGCTCACTCATCCTCATCCCTGGTGCTTCCCACGTGGATCGTCTCTGTCCACCAGTTGAAGTGTGGGGCGCGAAGGATTAGCTCATCATCTTTTTCAGTTGTATTTTCAGCCAATCCCATCCAAGCGCATCCACTTGAGGTGAGCTTACGTGGCAGGAATCTGCGGCACCGTTTTGCTTGGCTCTCGCCGCCGTTCGTCGTTACCCGCGACGTTCCGCTTCTAGAAACAGCGACGTCATTTGCACATTTGCAGTCCGTCCCCCACAAGCCACTTTTCCAACACCCATGAGCCCCTCGATCAAGGTCACCTACTTCGACGGCCCGGGCCGCGCCGAGCTCTCGCGCCTGCTGCTCACGGTCGGCGGCGTCGCGTTTGAGGACGAGCGCGTCGACGGCCCGACGTTTGGCGCCATGAAGCCCACGCTCCCGCTCGGCCAACTGCCGGTCGTCACGGTCGACGGCACGGTCTACGCGCAGAGCATGGCGATGGCGCGCTACGCCGGCCGCGTCGCGGGGCTTTACCCGACGGACGCGCTCGAGGCGCTCAAGGTCGACACGGTCTCGGAGACGCTCGTCGAGGTTGTCGGCGGCATGGTCGACATCGTCTGGGGCACCAAGGACGAGGCCGTCAAGGCCGAGAAGACCAAGAAGTACGTCGAGGAGACGCTCCCGTCGCGCTTCGCGATGATCGAGAAGCAGATCGCGGGCAAGTTCTTGCTCGGCGACAAGATCAGCCTTGCCGACGTGCAGCTCTTCGACGTCGCTGTCAACGGCCTCGCCAACTTTAAGGAGTTTAGCGTGTCGGCCTACCCCAAGGTCGCCGCCATTATCGAGGCCGTCCAGACCAACGAGAACGTGGCCGCCTACCTCGCCAAGCACAAGAAGTAAATTGTTCACGCCGCAGGCATGCAGTCGCTAGCTGAATACAATCGCTGTTGTCTCCTACGTCTTGGAATCTGTGTCTGTGATCATGTGAGTGTGTTTGCTTTGATCTAATAATTCCTGAAAGCATGTGCCTACTAAAGGGCATCCTCCGCGTCACTGCCAACGGCGGCCGCTATCACCATGAGATCGTCAACAGAGAACAAGATGATTCATGCTGCATGGTACTGCACAGACAACGGGCGTGACGGAGGCCACGGCTCTATTGATAAGTCACGAACATGCTCGCTCAGACAGCGTACGGTTCTTACTGGTGCTTGGCGAGGTAAGCGGCGACGCCTTCGTTGGCCGCAACGCTGGCCATGACAGCCTGCACCTTGGGGTAGGCCTCGACCTTAAAGTCCGAGAAGGTCGTCTTGAGCGCGTTGTTGTACAGGTCGAACACGTAGAGATCGGCGATGCTGGCCTTGTCGCCGAGGAAAAACTTGCCCGCGACGTTCTTCTCGAGGAGACCAAAGATCTTGGGGAGACCCACCTCGACAAAGGTCTTGATCTTCTCGGCCTTGACAGCCTCGTCCGGGGTCTTCCAGTTGATCTCGACGAACGTGTTGAGACCCTCGAGCAGCGTCTCGACGAGCATGTCGACCTTGAGCGCCTCGAGCGCGTCCGTCGGGTAGAGGCCCGTGAGGCGGCCGGCGTAGCGAGCCATCGCCATGCTCTGCGCGTAGACCGTGCCGTCGACCTCGAGCACGGGCAGCTGGCCGAGCGGCAGCGTCGGCTTGATGGCCGCGACGTCCGTGATGCGGTTGTCCTCGAACGCGATGCCGCCGTAGGCAAGCGCGAGGCGCGTGATCTCGGCGCGGCCGGCGATCGGGAAGTACGTGACCTTGATCGACGGGCTCATGGTGGTGCGGGATTCGACGTGTGGAGAGGGAATTGCAGAGTGAGGATCGCGAGCGACGCAAGCGGAAAAGCGGGAGCCCTCACGGCCACGCGGCGACCACTCACCACCAGCAGCCTGACCATGCACACCACGGGGTGCGAGATCTCGACTCGTTCGTGGACACTCGGATTGGCCGAAAGGGGAGCTGTTCAGTGGAACTTCGAGAAGCGAGGCAGATGACGTCAGCAGGGAGATGGGCATGGTGGTCCAGCTGGATCACCCAATCACGAGGAGTGTACGTCTCTCTGATTGGCTACAAATAGATGTTAAAACGGATTGGCTGAAACCAAAACCCCAGAGCTTCAACGCTGGCAAGGTGTTCCCCACAACCGACAAAAAGCATGGAGGAGCTCCGTGCAAGGCTGACGACCGAAATCAAGTCGAATCGACTGTCGATAGGATCCGAGGTACTGTAGTGATGGAGTCTCCACTTTCCCATCCCACTCGTGCCGCTCGTGGCGAGACCGCGAACCATTCGGATTGTGGGTGAGTGGCGGTTGGCTGGTGTGTGAGGGTACAGTTGATGGGCATGCGTATGGAGCGGTCGATCGCGTTCCGTAGACAATTCCGTTATTGCAGTCCATGTGTGGCCCCCACGTCGTGGGTCTCGATGGTTTGAGTCTGCGACTTGTCCTACGATAATAAATTGTGAACCCATGTTTTCGTTGTCGCTTATGACATCTGTACAACACTACCTCCCCGTGTGGGAAACTTCCACTTGGGAGAAACCCTTCGCATATTAGAGGAAACCGGCACTTGGCCCTTTCGCCCTCTTCGCGTGCGTGTCAATCGTCCGTTTGATGGCCATGGTCGACGACGCGCAGGCGCTGGAGACGCAGCTGCAGGAAGAGCGCCACGCGCGCCAGCACGCGGTGGAGCAGACGCGGCGTTTGCAGCGCGAGCTCGAGCAGCTCCGTCACGAGGCGCAGCGCCGCGAGAGCGAACTGAGCACGGCGCTGCTGGCGCTGAGCGTATACGATCAGGACCAGGACGTGCAGGACCTCGTGGAACACAACATCGCGCTGCGCGAGCAAGTGCAGTCGCTCAAGGCGATGGTCGAGCAGAGTCTGCAGTACGCGCCGGAGGCGAGCGCTCGCGACAAGAAACCGGCGCTCGCGTCGCCGTCCGATTTGATCGAGTCGCTGGTAGGGAGGCGCGTCATGCGACGTTTCACGGTACTCTACTGAGCGATGTTGTTTGGATTGGGAGCAGGACCAGCTCGTCACGCGAAACGAAGTGCAGGTTCGTAGAGGCGATTAGCCGCTGTAGAGTACTCTCTCCATCCAGTTGACCCGCGGTGGTGATGTCGCAGCAACTGCTCGCGAACCTCGCGGCGAAGGAGTCCCAAGTCCAGTTGCTCCACCAAAAGTGCGCGAGCTGGGAGCAACAGGTACGGCAAATAGATCCACGATGGGCTTCGTGTTGGACCACTCTCAAAGGGTTCTGTTAGGTGATTGAGTTGAAGTTTGAGATCCAATCGGTCAAGCACACGGCGAGAGAACAAGAAGAAGTCGCACGAATCGCTCAGCACTCGATCATTCGACAAGAATGCTGTCCGGCGTGCAAATCACAGCGAGCGGCCACATTGATTCAGGCTCTGAAGATGGAGAAGAAAGCACTGGCGGCTACGATCAGTCCAAAGGCCCCGAGAACCGATATGGAACACTACAAGGTAGGTTTCGGCGGTCTGCCCCGTACGCTCCTGTTGAGCTGACTTCCTCTCGTGGAGTAATAGTCGCTTGCCCACTTGCGCGGCTCGTTCTGGTTACAAGCCCTCGAACAGACTGATGAACTAGCACGAAAACTCGCCCATGAACGAAGGCAGAATGTCGAGCTGCGACAGAAAATGGAAGGGATGGACAACTCTCATCGGGCAAGAGCTGTTGAAGTCGAGGTGAGCTCGTTCATCCAGCTTTGCCCCTGCTGTTCGTACTTACTGTTTCCTCCAGACACTGCGATCACGACTAGAAACAACGATCTCTTGCTGTGAACTTCTCGACCAGCAGCTTGCGGGGATGGCATGTGAGGTGGAGCGCCTGATGGACGAAGTCAAGTCGCTACGCCTCGAGCTGGACAGTGAACGGTGTCAGCGCAAGGTATTCGATCCGTACAAGCCCTCGATTCCTGCCTACGCAAAATAAATGCTCACCCCCATTTGTGCATATTTGACAGACCGACAAGACCCGGAGTGCACGCATCATCCTCGATTTGCGGGGCGAGCTCAACAAGCAACTGTACATTTGCATATCTCTTTCGCTTATGAGACAGGGCGTCATACTCACACCTCCACGTCGTTGTGTCTATAGCATGGATCTCGAGCAGCTCCACAATGCGTCAGTCGTGTTCAGCCCCAAGAATTCGCGCGGTATCGATCCGAACCGCCGTAGCATAGCTCCGCTCAATCCAGCTGCCTGATAACGCCCCGCCCCCGCATGTTGAAGTTGCTGCTTCACTTTGTACCATGAGAGACAAAACAATATGTAACGGAGAAAGTGAATCACAGCTGTCGGCTACGGTACGGTCTTCATGTTTGCTGCCCATTTTCTCCGTGCGGCATCCCATGGGAACTGGGGAAGGGAAACGGACGCTGTGCTCGTCGACGCCACCTCGCTTCCCACGCGACGACCGCGTTTCCCCGGCCATCCGTCCATTAGATCCACGGGTCTCCATCTGTTGGTTCGATTCCGTTTAAAGCCCACGGCACAAAACGCCGCGAGCGTGTGAAGCCATAGTGAGGCAATGGCCGACGCCAGCGGCGACTACCACGCGCTGCTCGCGGACGCCGAAACCGCGGCGACGCATGCGTTGGACCACGTCCACTCGGAGCCCGACGGCGTGCTCGCGCTGCGGGACGCGATCCTGCTGCTGCTCGATCTCATCGGCCAGCTCCACGATGGCGACGCACTGCGCGAGACCGCGCGCGTGTTGCACCGCGTCGTGCCGCGCAGTCTCGAGGTGCTCCACGAGGCGCGACAGCTGATCCAAACCACCAAATCCAAGGCGAATCCCGTGCTCAAGGCGCTGCTCACGACGCTCGCGACGCTCGCGGACCGATCGCACGAGCCGCCGATGGAGGTGGTGGTCGGGCTCGTGCAGCTCGCCCATGCTGTGTGTGCGACGTCCATGACGTCGGCCGATGTCGTGCAGCTTTTTGAGTTTCTACGGGTCTCACGGACACCGGCGAGACGCTTGGTGCTGCAAATGCAGACCTCGCTTTTGGAGGGCGAGACGATGCCCCGCGCCGTGTTTACGATGAAGGGGCTCCACGCCGGCATCGTCGCGCCGTCCACGCAGGTGGCGTTCTCGAAGAAAGGCTACTCGATGAGCGTTGGGTTGTTGCTGGAAGGAAGTGCGTCCGTGGTGTCGTTGTACAGCTTTCGAGGCAACACCGGCCAGGGCGTCTCAGCGATGATTGAAGGCTCCAGTCTGGTGCTTCGCCTTCACGGCGCGAACGGAACGACGAGTCAACTGGTAGTTCCGTTTAGCGAGTTTCGTACCAAGATGGAGACGACATGGATCCACGTATGTGTTGTGCATACCAAGAAAATGGTGTTCAAGGACAAGATCGCGGTGTATGTGGACGGTGCGTCCGTCTTCAATGGGAACCTTCCCTACCCAGATCCGCTCTGCATGGTGGGCGGACAGAACAGCATCGGCGTCATTCCCGCTGTGTCAACTGGCTTTCAGGGCCGCATGTGGAGCCCAACGCTCTTCGGACAACCACTCAGCGAATCCGAGATACAGCGGCTCCACTGGATGACACACTGGAAAAACGATTTGGGATCGGTCACCGCCGAGAACACGGGGCTCACCGACAAATCAAAGTTCATCTTCAGCTACGACGCACGGAGCTGTGACTTTGAAAAGCGAATATGCTTTGACATCAGCGGCAACGATTGCCACGGCTGGATGGAGCCAGGCACGAAGGCATTCGTGACGCAAGGAATTCGTCAAGTTATGGATGCCGTGGGTGGGAGTGCATGCTTCCTGCTGCTCCTTTTGGACCAGATTCCAGAACTTGCTGATTTTCATCCCAAACAAGAACTCACTCAAGACGAAATTTCCGACTTGCTGGCGTTTGTGAGCTTGGGCTTACGCACCAGCGTTGCGTGCCGGGCACACTTCGTACGACTCCAAGGCGTGAATGTGCTCGCATTCGTCATTCAGACCATCTCGCCCCGATACTTGACGATACGCGTCTTGGACAGCGTCGTGGGAATACTTGAGCTCGCAATCAAATCCGGCGTCACTCCTGAAGACGCCAATGACTATATTCAAGTGCTTCTTTTCCGGAACACGAACTGGTTCTTGGCTCCATACGAGACGCAAGTCAAACTTCTCGGAGAAGTCCTGCCATCGTACTTGAAAGCACTGGCTGATCTATGGTCCGCTCGGGTGGCAGGGCAAAAGCCACCCGGGTTAGCGGCCGCGACTAGCGCAATGGAAGCACTCGGGATCGTGGCATCGTCGTCGGGGGTATTGGGCGATATCGGCTCGCCACAGACTGGTCGCACCATTGACGTGAGCTTTTTCTGCAATTTGCTTGTTCAAGTATATGCCCCTCGACTTGGCTATGAGGAAGATGTCTCCACGAACCCTGGCAAGACCAAAAGTGTCAAGGAACTGGCGACATTGCGACACATAATCATCCACAAGCTCATCGGACAGCTCCTGTTCGTCCCTAACGCTGATGAGGATCTGTATCAGTGGCGACTGCTGTTTGCTCATATCTACCATCGTTGCGCCAAGATCTCGAAGGATTCGTACGTCCAGGAAGGGAACGGAACTGAAGTGAAGGAGCTTTTGGGATTCCTCACTCGTCTGCTCACGAATGAACCTTCCAACCAGCAAACACTGCAACGGGCAATGATGATATCGAAGCTGTGTAAGCTCTCCAACGGCACTCTTCGGCTGTGGTGGCATGCTATACAAAGCCCAGTCCCAGATATTCGCCTGGAAGCATTGAGGTTTTTCGAGGGATATTGTACGGATAAGGTCATTTTGAAGCGACGAGACATCATCGCACTGGTATCAGCACTTCACGCATATCCTATCGACCTATCGACTTGTGACTTGCTGTTGAGCCTCGTCATTGGACGGCGGCATGTCTCCTCCCACACCAGCTCGGGAACAAACGCAACTACAAGTTCTAGCCGCTCAATCAATGTTGCAAGGCTCGAGTTCATGCCAATGGTACTCTTGGGTTTATTGAGTGACGCTGACTATGATGTGCAAGTTTGCGTGCTCTCAGAAGTCAAGGTACTCTTGGCTTCACCTGCTGTTGGCCAAACTGTTCTCGAAGCTATTCGCTCATGGCCCGCATGGCTCAGTCGGCTTTTGGAGATCTCAAGGCGAGCAGCAGCTGACACTCCAATTTGTGAGGAACAAGATCAGACTGCGTCTCCAGGAATGACGCCTCAGGCTCTCAATGACGCGTGCTCAGCGCTAAGTGATGAGCATACTCCGGTGAGTGCTAAACTGGATGCAGTTAGCGCGATCGGCCAAGCGCGTGATCTCCGCGGTTGCGACTTTGCTGTCAGCTTGCTCCAGGGTACGAATCAGCCGGCATCGGTCGTGAAGGCGATTGTTTGCACCGTTCAGGATCGTTTCAAATCGCGATGCCCCCAACTTGTGAGCACGATTACAAAACATGTTGTTGTGGACGTGATGGTCTATAGTATTTTGCACGTTCGCAATGGGTGGTTACACTTCCTCGAGCTCTACTTTTGCAATTATCGGTGCAGCTCGGAGCTATGTAGTTTGATGGCGTCAATCGTGGAGAGAGCTGTTCGTCGCGTCGCGTCGCCGAAGACCACACCCAATGGAGCGCAAGGACCGGTACTTCCTGAATTGATCGAGTATATGTGGGAAAATCTGTCACAAGTGGCTTCGATTGTAACGCTAGTGCCCAGGATGTCAAACAGACTCGGAGACAGCAACGGCAGCACATTGACGCCTGCAGACCATAGTAAGCTCTATGCAAAGGCATTCGACTTGTGGCTACTTCTGCTACCTCGGCTCCACCACATCAACTGGGAAGAAATGAAGGCCCAGTTGCTGAAGAATTCGAATTTTGGTGACGACATTCCACTCGAAGACAAGGCGATTTTCTGCCATGTTATTGCAGCATCAGGACACGCACGATTTCTAGCTCTGGAGACCGGTTTACAGCACATGGATTTCGCAAGTAGAAGATCTGAAATGTCAGCTGCGTTGGTAGCTAATGTGCGGAGAATGTTTGAACTCCTTCGGCTAGTTGCTACGCCTGTGAAGATATCGTCGTCTTCAGTACCACCGTCAGCATCCCGCACATCGTTTTCTTCACCATCATCGGGAGGAATCGCCGACGCGTTTGCTACTTACACCTCCGATGCATCCGCATTCTTTGGCGAAACTCGATCACGAGAAGCACCTCTGCCAAGAGAGTTTCTCCATTTGCACATGATGGACGTGTTGTACAGCGTGCTCGTGCGCGAGATCCAATCTGCGAAGTGTTTCAAGACCGTTCTGCAGCTCGCAGAAGTCCTCATTTCGGTTTCTTCCGCGGCAATACGGCTGCAAACGACAGATGACGAAAGCTCCGCAGATGTTCCTCCTGATGTTACCAAGAGCCTTCAGATCATCTCGTCTACTGATCTAACGTGCTTTGGCGATATCGACCAGTTACAGCAGTTGATGTCGCTGTGGGGTGTGCACCATGAGACACATGGCGTGTTCCTGAGTCCAAAAGCTTTCGATGTCGAGACTGAGTTCCTCAACAAACCGTTTGAAAATCGGTGGATGCATGTGTTGACCACGCACAGTACCGAGTTCAATCCGTATCTAATTCAACGCGATTCCGCGATTCAAGCTGATACTCTTGTGAAAGAAGTGACTGCAAGTGAGTCATTGTGGCGAGACTTGCTCCAAGCTGCTGCTGTCGCTCAAGCTGCAATAGCCAATTCAATCCACGATGACGAGAGAGGTTTGCCGTCAACTTTAAAGCAAGATGCAGAGAAGTTCGCCAGCAGTGTCCACAAGTTGATCGTTCAATCATCTCGAGAAGCACGCTCCGCAACAATTGAGGATAACTTGTCGACCAAAGCGGAAGCTCCTGCTCAAGATACTGGCGAGAGCGTGGATGCGGTCTCAACTGACTGCGCCGTGTGGAAAGTCAGCTCGAGGGAGAATGGGCTGCGGATGCGACTTCGGTTGAAGTGTGTTCGCGATAACTATCGACTGCGAAACGTAAGTTACGAGTGTGCTGACATTTCTCTGCACCACGAAGAGCAAACGCGAGGAGTAAGTCAATCGGTTGGCCCACGCCGATTCAAAAGTGCTCGAGACAACCTTGGCGGTGGTGACAGTGCTGACAACAGCAGAACATGGCGAAGTGAAACAGGTTCAGACTACAGCGATTTCCTCGCTGACGCGCAGATGCGAGCAGCAATCATTCGCTCTTGCCCGAGCGTCGGATCGGACCGTGACTCATACAGCGGAGATTTGTCGGATGACGAGGAGGATGATGATGATTTTCGAGATCATAATGTTGATGATGGCGATGACGCAGGCGAGAGTGGTGCGGTATTTGATATGGAGGTGGACGAGTTTATCTCGACTGAGCAAAAACCGACAGCTGAAAACAATCCTGCTCCACCTTCGACGCCTCCAGCGTCGCTACCATCAGCACCTACGCCCTCAACGAGTGGTCGATCGACAGGGCCGTCGTCTCCTTTCGGGTCTCTCTCAACCTTTGGCGCGTCCATATTGAGCGTCGTCGGTGGAGTGACTGACGTGGTGACAAAAGCTGCCAAAGACGCGAAAGATGCCGTGGAGTACGGAGTCGATTCGCTCTATATAGCCCGTGACGTTCTAGCTGAGGATGCCCACTCTCTCGCCACAGAGGTCAGTTCTGTGTTCAACGATGGGAAGTCAAGCACTGAAACCACTTCATCAACTCCTCCCCACTCTCGTAGTTCCTCTACCATTGAGGCACCTAGTGAGCGACTCGATGCCACCGTCGGAGTGGTAGCCGCTTCTTCAGATTCTTCTGCAAACGCAGCAAAAGCTGGCGAGGGACCTGTTCTGTTTCCTCCATCTCCTCAAGGCCAAACGAAAAGAGACAAGAAAGGATCTGATCTAAACCTGAAGCGGCGAAGTTCGGTCGCGGGTGTTTCATCCAAGCATGAACTGGAATTCGACGCCAATCTTGTGCGTCATATGAATGTCGTGGCGGGTAAACTGGTACTGACCGAGTCTCACCTGTGGTTCGTCGCTGAACGCGTGATTGATGAGCATGAGACTGTGTTGGCAGAGCGCAAGAAGGGCGTGCCAACAGAATCCGTTTGGCGTTTTTTGTTCAAGCGCCGATGCTGGAAAGTCGACGACATTGCGAGTGTGAATCGTCGACGCTATCTTCTAAAGCCATGTGCTCTCGAAATCTTCATTCACTCGACGCGCAAGAATTACTTCTTCAGTCTTATGATGGACGATATCCAGAGGTTTCACGAGGTACTCATGGCACGTCGACCGTTGTTGCTCCGTCGTGACCCAACCATGCGCCGGCTTCGACACCCGAGCAGCATCTTTCGAAACTCAAACATGAGCGTCAAGTGGATGAACCACGAGATTTCGACGTTTGAGTATCTCATGTGGCTCAACACCATTGCTGGCCGGACATATAACGATCTCACCCAGTATCCCGTCTTCCCGTGGGTCATCGCTGACTATGAGTCGTCCTCGTTGGATTTATCTCGACCGTCGACATTCCGAGACTTGTCGAAACCAATGGGCGCACTAGATCCAGCTCGGCTGAAGTTTTATCTTGATAGGTATCACGCTTTTGAAGATGCTGATATCCCCAAGTTCATGTAAGTGGCATCTTGTGGTAGACATCCACGAAAATTGATTGCTGGCCAGCTGGATTCGGAAGCTGATATTTTGCTTGCCTTCTGTTCAGGTACGGGACTCACTACTCTAACATTGGTGTCGTGCTCTTCTACCTCATTCGTCTCGAGCCGTTCACATCATACGCACTAAACGTTCAAGGTGGCAAATTCGATCATGCCGACCGCTTGTTCCATTCCGTCGCTGAGACGTGGAACAATTGCCTCCATGATTTCAACGATGTCAAGGAGCTGACACCTGAATGGTTTTGTCTTCCCGAGTTTCTAAAGAACTGTAATCGACTGGACTTGGGGGAGAGGCAGAGTGGCGTCGCTCTTGGAGATGTCGTGTTACCTCCGTGGGCGCGGTCGCCTGAAGACTTTGTGCTGAAGAACTTTATGGTGCAGTTATTCTGCTGGGATCTTCTTGATGCTGTGGACTGATCCGCTGATTCTCTGTCGTAGGCTCTCGAGAGCGAATACGTATCTGCACACATCCACAAATGGATCGATCTCATTTTTGGAGCAAACCAACGCGGTGCTGCAGCTGTTGAAGCCAATAATGTGTACTTCTACCTCACGTATGAGGGGATGGTTGACGTTGACTCGATTACTGACCCTGTCACCAAGTCATCCATGCGCGCTCAGATCGCTCACTTCGGTCAGACTCCCACCCAGGTACTTCGTGATCCTCACCAACCGCGTCTCAGCTTGGCGAGCAAAGCCATCCCAGTCAAACGTGGAAGTAGTCCAGGGGATCATGGTGCGATTCTCTCCACGGTTCCTAGGCAAGCATCCACGTCGAATCTAAAAGCCTCAGTTTCGTATGCTGACGGCCACGTGACCGTGTTGCAACTCCCGCACGACCACCCGATCGTGGTCGTGCAGTTGGTTCCTGGATCGGCATCGATGATCTGCCTCGACGAGGTTGGCCAAGTGTCCGTGCACCGGTATGGCACGAAATGCGTCAAAGTGCACCACACTCCCTTCCTCAACGATCTCTCCACCACCGCAACGAAAGCTTCGGGTGTGTTCAAGCCTCCCGTTGTCGGATCACCGCCCTCTATCACCGCGTCGGCAACCTCAGGACCGACTCCATTGCCATCAGCTAACGCCGCAGAGACAGGAAGCGACGCCGTATCGACACAATCCAGCGAGTACATCGAGCTTCACGACCGCAAGACGCGGAAGATTGTCGGCGAGAAGCGCCTTGTTGCACTCGATCAGCGTCGTCAAACCAAGATTGCATTCCTCAACGGTGGGACGGTGTACTGTTCCGTGGGCCACCACGACTTCTCGGCACGATTTCATTCCTCCAGTGATGGCGCGTTGCTGTATCGACTGCTTCAGCACAATGCAGTCGTTCAATGTGTGGGAACCACCACAACCAGCTCTTTGCTGGCGTTGGGATCGTCAGACGGCACGATCTCGGTCTGGAAAGTGGCCCACATTGCCTCTACATTGCTCGATTCGATCAAGATCTTCCGAGCATCCAAGAATGCACGACCGGTTCACGCGAGCGACTACGCTGCTGACCAAGTCCTCCTCGGACATGCGTCCGCGATTAACTGTGTCGCGGTCACGGACGACCTCAACATCTGCGTGAGCGGGTCCGTTTCGAACGAATGTCTTGTGCACGACTTGGCGAACGGCTCAATCTTGCAACAGCTCGAGATTCCCGGCACGAATGCCCCCGGTGTCGTCTCCGTCGCGCTCTCGCCGGTTGGGTATGTACTCGTGCAGTCCCTCGGTCTCGGCTCCCCGACGTTGTACGCGTTTCACATGAATGGAACGCTCCTGGCCCAGATCGATCTGGACGGTCGCATGTCGTCCATCAGCATCTGCACGCGGTTCTCCAAGGTCATCGTGAGCAACGCGAACATCGCAGTGTCGTACGCAAGCCATTCCCTCGAAGAGAAACAGGTGCTGCTGGACAAGCAACAGTTCGGCGAGATCTCGAGCCAGTGCGTGTCCCCCGACGAGACGCACGTCGTGTTTGGTGTCGGCACTGGCCGGCTCGTGTCGCTCTCGTTATTGCCTCGTCCACCAACGCCGCCGCTCTCTCCTGTAACAACGACCGAGACATGAGGTAAAATCTGACTGCACATGAACGTATGGAACCATTATAATGTTATCTTAGCTTACTCCTCCATGTCGACGTCGTCCGTGCCGTCCTGCGCCGACTCGTCGCCGCTCGCGCCGTCGTCGTCGTCGTCCTCGTCGTCATCCTCATCGCCCGGCGGACGGTTCGCAATCGCCTGCTTGAGCTCGGCGATCGTCTCGACCACGCTTTCGAGCTGCGCGTCCAAATCAAACTCGGCGCCGAGCTCACGCTGGAGCTTTTTCAGCATCTCTTCACACTTTTGGAAAAACTCGAGCGCGAGCCCGAGATCGTCCATCGCGCGGTAGCACGTGCCCACGAGAAACCAGAGCTCGGCGTTTTCGTCGTCTTCTTGCATCACGCCCTCGAGCACGTCGCACGCCTTCTCGTACAGCTCGAGCTCGATGAGAAATTTGCCCGTCGCGATGCGGTACTCGAGCGACGGCATCGTGTCTTCGTTGCACACCTCGTCCAGGCGACGGTACGTCTCCTCCATCAAGTGGAGCGCCTCCTCGCGCCGCTGCTCGGCGAGCTCGCTGTCGCCGGCCTCGTCCGCGGTGCGGTGCTGCGTGAAGCGCAGATTCGCGAGCGCCTGCGTGGGTTCCGGCAGGCCAATGTCGTACGTCATGGCCTCCATAAAGTACCGCTCGCACTTGCTCTCGGCGTCGTCTTCAAAGCACAGATCCGTCATGTAGAGCTCGCCCAGTGCGCAGAACGCCTCGCACAATTGCTTCTTGATCACAAGCACGACGTCGCTCGCCGCGGCGTCCGATGGCTGCGCCGCCGCGAGCTCGTGCTGCATCACCGTGACAGCTTGCGTGAGACACTGCTCGGCCTCGTGGCCGGGCACGAGCTGCGCGAGGTAGAGCCATTTGCTCGGGTTTTGCGTTGGCGCGAGCGTGCAGCTCTGTCGGAACACGGCGATCGCGCGCTCGGGATCGCCCAGTTCCGTGCTCAGCTCGCCGACCGCGTCGAGCAGCGTGGTGTTGGTGGGCTCGAGCGCGAGCGCGCGTTCGTAAAACTGGGCCGCGAGCTCCGGTTGGCACTGGTCCACGAGCCGCTCGGCCTTGGCCACGAGCTCCGGCACGGAGAAAGACGCCGCCTTTTTCTTGTTCGCATTGCCGCCGCGGGCCTTGACCATGGTGGTGGAGAGAAGCGAGAGGAAATGGGGGAGGTCAAAGCCATGATGGTCGGGCGGTGGCGGTGGCCTTGACTGGTACACAGGGAGGGTACACTTGCCGGGGTACACATATGGGGGTACGCATCAGAGCCAACCGGGGGTATACACTATACTAACCGTTTTGGGGTTACACGACTGTTAAAGATCGACGCCGGTGCTGCGGTCGCTGCCGCCGCAGTCGTCGTGGCCGTAGAACGTGCTGCTGCAGGCGCTGCTGCCGGAAAGCGGCGGGTCGTCGAAAAAGCCCGAGAGCGAGTTGCTCGCGTCGCCAAAGTACGACGAGCGGTAGCTGTCGGACGGCGCCGAGCGGAGCGAGGCGAGCGACGGCGGCGGGCACGAGCCCCGCGAGGAGGAGGAACGCGGCGATGCCGCCTCGTCGTCGTCGATCGGCTGCGAGGATCTCGCCGTGGGGATACCCACGACGTCGCGGTCGTGGTCACACATGTCGAGTTGCAGCACCTGCGCGGGCGGCGACGACGCGCGGTGCGTGGTCGAGGTCGTGAGGAACATCTCGGACATGGCGGCGGTGCGGACCGTGCGGCGCTTGTAAGTCGCCTCGCGGCTGCGGCGCACGATGAGAAACACGATCAGCACGACGATGACAAACAGCGACGCGGCGCCGACGATCGAGTACGACATGACGCTCGTGCTAGCGGTCGAGGTGGCAACGGGGACCGCGGTCGGCGGTGGGGACGGTGGGACCACAATGGTTGCGTCGCTCGCGTCGGCGGGTCGAGGCTGGTCGAGCGGCACCATCACCGGTGCAAGTGGCGTCTCGCTGGTCGCTGTGGGTGCCTCGGAGACGATTGGGGTCAGCTGCGGTGGACTCCGCGTGGTTGCAGTGGGTGGCGCGAGGGTCGTGGAGATGGAGATGGGGGCGATGGCTGGTGCTTGAGGCTCGGGCGCTGCTGTCGGTGGTGACGTCGGTGTGGGTACTGACGGAGCTG
Organism: Pythium plurisporium; assembly: GCA_023336035.1. Taxonomy (NCBI): domain Eukaryota; phylum Oomycota; class Peronosporomycetes; order Pythiales; family Pythiaceae; genus Pythium; species Pythium plurisporium. The sequence goes on from JAADVY010000076.1 coordinate 17,254, forward strand.
CAGTCGGGGTTACTGTCGGTGTCTGTGTGGTTGCAGAAGGGAGCGGCGGTGGTTCCGTCACGGCCAGAGGTGTGGGAGGCGGGACCGGAGCGGTGGTGGGCGGCGGCGGCGGTGGAGGTGGAGGCGAGGTCACGGGGGGCGCTGTCGACGGATCGACCGCCGTCTCTCCTTCTTTTGGAGGAGCGGTGGAGGAGCTTGGTGCTGGAGTCGTCGGTTCGGGTGCAGGCCCCGACGGCTCGGGTGGTTTGGTATCTACAGACGACCAGTTTCGCTTATTGTTACCTTGCAGTCACCGGTCCATCTCTCACACGCATCCCTCGTACCTTCTCCGTGCACACTGCGGATCCAAAGCACGGCGACGCTGGTAGTAGCGAGCGCGTATCGATCGCGAAGACGGGAGCGAGGCATCTTTGGTCGAGCGCGAGGCTTGGTCAGTGAGCGCGTGGCCGTTGCTCGCGGCTCAGGGCCGGCGGCTCCTTTGGAGGACTCGTCCCACGCGCGACACTGCAGTTATTCCCCCACCCACGCAAAAGCTCCTCGCATGGCGATGGCCAGTCGGCCATTCTACGCCGCGTGTTGTCGCATGCGCGGAACGTGCAGGTACGTGGCGGTTCCCACCATTCGTCGCGAGCAGAAAATAGCTGCCGGAAAGGTGGGGAACTATGTAGCCATCTCGCCACTTCCAGGAAAGTTCCACTAGGTTCGTGTTGCGTTTGGGTGCCTAACTTATTTGTCCTTGTCCGAAATAGTGCATGACACAGATTACCGGTATGCGATCACAAACTACCGGTATAGTCAGCCCTGTTTGAATTTTGAACCCCTCCCCTCCCGGCCTCCCCTCCCCCGGTTTTTTTTTGAAAAAAATTGCGCGCGCACGGGTTTTGACACACCACCACACTCTCCGACGACCCGGCCCCAACGAAGCACGAGCAACCCGACGAGGGGTCTCATCGACGACTCTCCGCTCCGCTCCGCCTCCTCTCCCACCTCTCCCCCTCCTCCACCGTCATGCGCCGCACGACGCTCGGGCCTATTTCGTCCTCCCAGCTAAACGCTCGCTCCACCGTCATGGCCGGCGCGCGCGTCTCGATCGGCGCCGCCAAGGGCGCCAACCCCATCCGCCAGTCCATCGGTCCGCTCGCCTCCTCGCGTCGCGTCTCCTCGGTCGCCGCCGCCGGTCCCCCACGCACGTCTCTCTCGCGGCAGTCGGTGGGCGGCCGTCGCTCGAGTGCGTACGGCGGTGGACCGAACGCCCGCATGTCCATGGCGCCCGGCCGCGGCGCGCGCGCGGACCCGCGTCCCCTCGCCGACAAGGTGTTCATGAACAACTGCATCCAGGCGCTGGTCGAGTTCTTAACCGAGCGTGGGTACGAACACGCGCTCTCGCCCAAGATCCTGCGCGGTCCGTCCAAGAAGGACTTTACCAACATTATCCAGTTTCTCTTCAAGCAGCTCGACCCGACATTTGAGTTTGGACTTAAATTTGAAGAGGATGTCGCCGCGCAGTTTAAGGTGCTGCGCTATCCGTTCGGTATCAGTAAGACCGCGCTCGTGGCCGTCGGCAGTCCCCACACGTGGCCGGCGCTGCTCGGGTCGATCGCCTGGGTGCTCGAACTACTCAGCGTACGTGGGGCGATCGTTACGGGGCGACTAAACGACACCATGCAGGGGGGGGACCTAACGGTGGATTCACATATTGTAGTACGATGAGGCCGTCGCGGAGACGGGCTTCCAGGGCGAGAATGGAGACCGCCACTTTTTCGAGTACCTCGGCACGGCCTACCGCACGTTCCTCTCGGGGGACGACGAGACGTACGCCCAGATGGAGCAGGATGAGTTCCGCCGCTGCGAGGAGCAGAACCAAGTGATCCGCGACGAGTGCGCCGAGCTCCAGCACGCCAACGACGAGCTGCGGCGCCAGATCGAGCTCGCCAAGAACGCCAAGGTGAGACCGGGGCGGATCGCAGAGGGTGGTTTGGTAGTCAAGTGGCTGACGTGGTGGGGTCTTGTTTTTTTTTGGTGTCTAGTCGTCGCTGCCGACGCTCAACTCCAAGAAGGCCGATCTCACCAGTGATTTGGACAAGTTTAAGAAGCTCGTGTCGCAGTTGGAGACCCACCAGAACCAGCTCATTGACAAGATCAAGGAGCGCGAGCAGGAGCGCGGCAAGAAAGGTACGCTTTCACGCCTTCACCTATGCTAGCTTGGGGTTATGGTGCTCACGTTGGAGCTGTTTTCCGCGTGCAGAAAATGAGCTGGCGGCTCGCCAGAATCAGATTCGAGCGCTGCAAGTCCGCATCGAGAGCCAGGAGCTGTCCGCGGAGGACGTGCAGCAGATCTCGAAGGAGCGTCAGCGACTGAATGAGCAGTGTAACATGGCTGCGCAACGTCAGAAAGAGATCCAGGACCAAATCTGGCGACAAGAGACCTTCATTGCCGAGCAAATGGACAAGGTTTGTAGCGTAACAGATGATCTGGTTGGGAGTCTGTGATGGGAGCTGACAATTCGTTCTGGACAACAGCTCGAAGGTCATGTGCAGCGATACGCGATGACAGCCACCCGGATGAAGCTGCTACCTGCACTCGCCAAGAACGCGCACGGGGTCGACTATGAGATTGAGATCGATGCACACACGGGAGGCATTGAGGCAGCCCAGCAGCTTAGTCTCCATTTGAAACAGAACATTCGCCCGGCGTTGCTGCGGTTTAAGAAGAACCGGCAAGAGCGAACACAAGTCGCTCTTGATGAAGTCCTTCAACTCCAAGCAGATGTGGAGACGAGCAGAGAGCTGCTCAAGGTCGAGTACGACGAAGGGCAAGTGATGGAATCGCGAGTGCGCAAACTTGAAGAGACCATTCGCCGAGAGAAAGACGCGCGTGAAGGAGCCATCAACCAAAAAATTTCCACGGCTGAAGACGTCGAGCTCCAGATCGAAAGCATTCTCAACGAACGCGATCTGTCCGCCGATGAAGGCCAAACCAAGCAGCATCTCGAGCAACTGAAGAAAACGTACGTACGGAATCGTCGATGTAGCTGTGACATTCGGCTTGCTGACTTGTATGTTTTCACGCTAGGTATGCCTCGATGACCGAGTCCTTCGAGAAGGCCATGTCGAAGAGCCGTGCAGAGTTCGAGCACGCCTTGGAATGCTGTACCGAGTATAAGGAGCGGATGGAAGAAGAGATATCGTCACTCGAGCAGGAAGTTGAAAGCTTCTGGCTCTAAGAAATCGTCTTGTCCATCCGTACAATAAACTTATTAGCAATGCAACCAGTGATTTAGACCATCAAGGTGTGTTTGGTGTGAAACGGGAGCATTGCCATTGATGTGGAAGAGGGAGACGGTGGTATTCACTCCACTCCTACCCAAGCTATCTAAGACTCTACGACTCAGTGACTGAGTTGGCGCGCAGCACGAAGAGATCAAACTTCTCCTGAAGCTTTTGGCGCTGGGCCAAACGCTTGGACGCGAGCGCTGAACGGTTACGGTTCCAGAACTCGATTTCGTCTTCAGGGATGCCGAGGTTGTCGTCGTCACTTTCAGCGTCAGACTCGGGAAATGACAAGCTGAACTGTCCAGATCCACTCCAGCCCATCGCAGACAGCAATTGCATCTCGCGCTTCTCGTCCAGCGCGATCTGAGCCGACAAGCACACATCGTCGCACGTCTCCGAGCACTGGTGCGGTACGTTTGGCTCTTCGAAACTGTCTTCCTCCTCGCTTTCTGCATCGCTTTGGTTCTCGTCGTCGCAATCTCCGTCCTGACTACTAGTGGCCGAGTGGCTCGACGAACCAACTTCGGAAACTGACAACGTGATCTTGGACGATGACGATGACGATGGTGCAAGCTTTTTCTTGTTCTTGGACTTGGACGCCGCGACTGTCTGTTCGTGCTGGGATTTATCGGCCTGTTTCTGCTTGGTTGCTGTCTTGCGTTTCTTCTTTTTTTCCTTTCGCTTTTCTTTCTTCTTGGCAAGACGACGGAATTCGTCATCTTCTTCCGCGAGCAACTGCTCCATCATCTCCTTGCCGTGCAACGCCTCCACAGCGACATCAAAATTTCGGCGCAGTGTGGCGACAGCGCAGTGCACCAGCAGCTCTTCGGACCGCTTCTCGGTCTTCGACTTGGTCCACAGATTTTGCATCTTTTCCCAGATCACGATTCCCAGACATGTCAGCACCTCGTCCTGCGCTTCCGCGATCGTCCGCGCATGCCGATCGCCCCAATCCCCGACGATCTCTTGGTCAGCTCGCGTCATCAGCTGAGACATAAACTCGATGTGGCAGGGCACACCGATCAGTCCGGTCGTTCGGGAATACGTCAGCTCGTCAAAGAGGTACGACGTGTAATGCAGTTCATCGCCATACTCGCCGCGGTCGTGGTGCTTGTCGGCGCAGTCAAAGCCCGCACAGTCCTCGCAGTCGTCTTCGCTACAACTCGATCCGATCAGCAAGTCGTACGCTTCCAACACCTGCGGAACGCCCCCACGTGGATCAGCATGTGTGTGTATTTCGTCCCAACTCGTGATCAAGCGAGACGTACCTTTTCTTTGCAGCGACAGCAAAAGCGATGCCGACGCAGGTAATTCTCGAGGTCGGTGAGAAACACTTCCGAGTCAATGTACGACAGATTGCGCTGCATGTCCTCCGGCAGTTTGTTCCAAAGCGCTTCAAAGGCCGCGGGCCGGGGCCGCCCCCGCGCGCGCTGCGAGTGGAGCGGACAGCGCACCCGCGTCGAGGCCTTGGTGGTCGCGCGCGACGTGTACTTGGTGAGCGAGAGGTTCCCATACCGTTCGTGGTGCAAAAACAGTGCGAGCGTCGAGTCGGCGTTGCCCATGTGCGCGTGGCACAACCGGAAATGCTTGTCCTGGTCAAAGCTCACGCCCGCGTGGACCACCAGCGCCGGCGGCGCGCTCTGGCCGGTCACGAGCTTCTGGAACAGCGCCTCCGTGCCGCCACGGCAGCCGAGACACGGCAGTAGCTCGGCCACGGTCTGCAGAAACTGCTGCGCGTCGGCCCGCAGCGAGGCCGTCCGCTCGGCGTCCGTCAGCAGCGACCATCGCTATGTGGGTTTCAAGGGCAGATCAGTCCTTCTGGTTGCGATTTATCGAGACGGAATAGAATCGTACCTTGCGGAACTCTCGGGACTCGGCGGCCGTGGGGAGACACTGGCACTGGAACGGGAGATCGTGGGGCCTTGCGATCGCGCCGCTGGGCGGCGGACGACAGACCGTGAGCACGTCGTGGGCGTCGTCCGCGAAGAGCGCGTCCTCAACGGCGGGCACGCCGCGCACGCGGATGCCGTCGTCGGGGCTCGCGTCACGGCCGGCGTCCGCCATGGCCATCGCGCGAGAGGAGAGAGACAGGGGAGGAGGAGGAGGAGGAGGAGGCGAGCGCGGTGGAGGTGTGCTCTCTCTCTCGCGTGCGTGCAAGTCAACCAAACACCCTCGAGGCAGCCGCTGGAAGCGCCGGAAGTGGCGAGGTTCTGCATAGCGATTGGCTGAAATGGAGAAGAAATAGAAATTATAAGCGAATGAGAATCGGTTGTTTACATTTTGAAGCGCTGGATTGGCTGTAAAAAGCGCGAAACCTCGCAGCCTTTCCCTGGAGCGAACGCAACACACCGCCCCCGTTTCCTCCAGCTGCTAGTGACAAGACGATGGAGAAGAAGCGAATATGTTGGCCACCGCCTCCCCCACGCAATCTCCTTTTGTCTCGGGAGAAGCGATTCGGCCATTTTAGTCGTGGGACGTGGGGGAGGAGATTGGTGGCCCATTTAGTGGCCATGCTGCCGTCGGCAAAAAAGATGGAGGGGCATCATCACCCCCACCGTCGGCAAAACAAATTCCATCCGTTAGCAACCGCCCTGTTTCGTTATCGTCGTGTTCGTAACCGCTCCACCACCACTTCAAGCCTTGCTTGGCGTTCCGCGCGGGACTTGATCTCGACGCGCGCCGGGAACTTGGGCAGCTCGCGGACGTTGAACACGGGCGGCATGTCTCGAAACTCGCCACTGTCGTCCGAGACAAAATACGGCTCGAGGCAGAGAAACTGGAGCGTGTCGTCGAGGTGGCGCTGCAAGTTTCGCTTGAGCAGCAGCCGCGACTCGAGCAGCATCGCGATCTCCTTGCGCGTGAAGAAACGCGACCCCGCGAGCGAGCGATACATGCGTTCCAGTGCGAGCTCCATGGTCTAATTCAAAGCGATGGATCGATACTGCACCATGAGCGAGGAGACCGAGTGCAGCGAGGCCGACAGAGAGAGCGCACCTTGCGATTGGACCGCGCCTTCTTCGTGATGGGATCGAGCGCCTTGTTGCGTTCGCTCGGGAGAGCTGTGTGTGAGGCAGAGCTCTTCCGTGGCTGCTTCGCGGCACGGTTGTTGGCACCAATGTACCCGCGGCAGTTGGCGGATCCGCAGAGGCACGTCGTGATCTCCTGTTTGGAACACATATATGCAAGTTGTCAGCACACGTCGCTTGCGATAATGCTCGTGGTTCGTACCAGTGCGCTAAAGGACTGGAACTTGTAGTCAAACGACAGCTCCTCGCCGGCAGTGATGTCCCGCAGCGCAAAGATCGCGCACCGCTCTTCGCCATTCACCTCCCACTTCTCCACGCCGCAGTTTGGATCGCAACTGTGGTTGATGAACCGTGCGAGACCGCCCATTCGCGTGGCGTCAATCACTTCTCCACCGCTGAGCACCATCATATAGCGGTGTTTCTCGTTATGATATCGCTGTCCAAATAGCCCAACCAACGTCAGAACCTGAATCCATGCACAGGTAGCAAGTGGCACGCTCCAAACCAGTCGCCGCAAGTGATACTCTTGCTCCGTCACGATCTCGCCCATGTACTCGGCCACGAAATCGCCCTGTTTGATGAATTGTCGTGTCCGGATGCCCAGCCCCTTGTTGCCGGCGTCGATGACCTCGGACGCGGGCATCACTCCGCGCTGTATCCGTTGGTTGTCGCAGCGGTCTCCACACGGGCAATAGTCTGGGAGACACTCGATCAGAGCCTGGTTTGGTCGCACACATGTGAGGGATCTGACGATGATCGCGAGCACAGCCGTCGCACCCACCGCTCGATTGACGCAATCTTCTTGGCACCCCATCAAATCGTCCACTTCTGGACGCTTGCACGAACAAACGGGCACTTCGTCCTGTGTGCACAGTGCACAGTGAATATCTACCACACGGCCATACCCACATCGTCTCCCGCACCTCCTCCCACTTGCGGGGCTTGCGTTGGACATACACATTCTCCGAGATGATTCTCGCTTCGGCGAGCGCCACGTCGAGTGGCCGCAGCCCCGTCGTGCGGCTCTCGTGGAGTTTTTTTGCCGGTTGCCTCGCGCTACAACACGTCGCGTTACGTCACTGATCCCCCGAGCAGCACATACCCAGAACGTACGTCTTGAGCCGCATTTCCTTGGCGCGAACGATGATCTCGTGGACATCGGTCGGGATCGCCGATGCACTGGCCTTGTCCGCTCGTGTCGGCGCCGTCTCCACGTCAGCATTTGGCGCCGGCTTGCCTGGCTTTGCCGGCGAGTCGTCCATCGACAAATCCACCACCACAGGCGGCGGCGGCCGTCGTTGGTCCACGTCCGTCGATTTCGTGGGCGTTGATGGTGGTGTTTGCACCGCCGCCGTCTTCATTGCCGTGGTCTTTGGGGCTATCGCCTTCACGGTCGTTGTCTCTATTGGCGTCGTTGTCTCGGTTGAGGTCGTTGTCTCGGTTGGGGTCGTCGTTGGGGTCGTTGGCGCCGACGGTTTTACTGCACTCGACTGGGGCTGTGGCAGCGGCAACTCGCGCGTCGCCCATCGCGGCACGGGAGGAAACACCAACTGCCGCTGCGGCTGCACTTGCTGGCCGTGGGGAAACGGCGGTGGCCCCGACAGAGGCGAATGCCTCGCCGGCCCCAACGAAGCCGCGTGGAACGAGCCGCACGCGACCCCCCGTGGGGCCATGGGCAGCCCCGCGGGCATTAGATGCGGTAGAGACGGGCCAATCGGCACGTCCACACGTGACGCCTCGATCGTCGGCGGCCACACGCCGCGGGCGACCGCGTCATCCGTTGGGAGGTCCGCACCATCGATGTCCATACTGACAGCAAGTCGTCACTGTGGAAACGAGGGGCAACATGGGGGCTCGTTCCCGCTCTCTCATTGGCTGAAAATTGACAGAACAGATTTTCAAAACGCGGTACAATGGTTCGACCCTTCTAAATCTTGAAGAGCCATCTACTGATTTGATGCAGGTGGTGCCGGAGCTCTCGTGGCAGTGGCGGCCCGACGCGGCCGTCACGGCGAGCGCGGCCACGCAGCGCTGCTCGGCACTGGCGCTGCAGTACGCAGAGTGTGTGGTCGTGCGCGTGCGGCCGAGCGAGTGGCCGGCGCGGCGCCGCGCGAAGACAGGCGAGCAGGTGGGTCCCGAGACGGACGAGTTGCCGCGGGACGTGGAGCTCCAGGGCCATGCGGACCGCGTCACGTGCCTCACGTTCCACGCACTGCATGACGCTGTGGATGTGTTGCTCGCATCGGCCTCCAGCGACCGGTATGTGCGTGACTGGTATAATAGGTGAAGCGACTCGGACGAATGTGAACTCAGTGACCACGTGGAAAGTGTAGTGTGCTGGTGTGGCATTTGGACCCGGATTTCCATGCGACCAAGAGCGTGGTGGTCGCCAAGCCACTCGCAGAGCCCGCCTGTGTCGCATTTGACCACACAGGTACACTGCTCGCTGTGGCGTGCGAGCGAGAGATCGAAGTCCGCATCGTCCACACGGGCGAGATCCTCGCGACACTGGAAGGCCACCTCGCGCAGGTACGTCACCAAGTTGAGAGGTTCTTGATCCGGACGATACCGACTGCCATGCGCTGGTAGGTGACCAAGTGCGAGTTCCACCCGATCCGCCAGCATCTTCTTATCTCTTGCTCAGAGGATCGAACATTTAAAGTGAGAGGAGCGCAATAGTAGATGACCACTAACCAACTAACGTGCCGATGCCGTGGTAGATCTGGGACCTGGCCGCCAAGTCGCTGCTCTTCCAGTCGGCGGTTCTCTCGGCATTTCCGATACTCTCGCTGGCGCTGAATCCTGTGAACGGCGACGCGAGCTTTGGCTTTGGCGACGGCACGCTCAAGATCTTCTCGATCCACGAGGGCTTTGCACGCGAGCACGCGACGCTCAGTGTAGACACCTTTATGCGACGCCTGACCAGGAAAAAGCTGGTGCGGTTCTAACTGATACACTCGTTTGATGAGTGGCCGCTGACGATGCATATGCGATCCTAGCGTCAGGAAGAGATCGAAGAAGTGTTACGCGAGTCCCCAAACGTCATCAGTGCGCTGCCCCCGTGGGCGCGAAGTGAGCGCGCGCAGGAGACCGCACAGATCCAAGCGCTTGTCGCCAACGCCGCCACACGGGTCAGCTATAGCGACTTTGCGGACCGGCGACGATCCGCACCCACGGCGACCGACCCGGACCATATCGCCGAGATCGCGTGTCCCGTGCTCGCGATGCGGTATCTCTGCGTGGACGGAGTCCACACGGAATCCTCCTCGAGTCGACCGGCTTTCAATGCGCATGGAGAACAAGAGCTTCTCGACCGCGAGCAGTTTCTCGTTCTCGCGGTGGCAAGTCATCTCGTGGTCATGAATGCGTTCTCGTACGAGTTCAAGATCCTCCTCGACTTCCAGACAGCGCTTCGACCGGGCGATGCCACGACGGCCCTCAGCCCAGTCGCAGTCGCCCGAGAGGCAACGTTTTACACGCCCGAGGGATCCGATCTCGTGTACTGCGGCATCGTGAGCGCGTTCTTGCCGTGCTTTACGATGGTGAGCTGTTCGACCACGACCGACCGTGGCCGTGGCACAACTGGTGACACCGTCTCCAGTAATCAAGCGATGGACGAGCACGAACCAGCCGCACGAGACGAGAGCGTGACACCAACATCATCTGATCGACTATCCGTGATCGCGACGGGGCCGCCACCACCCGACAGCGTGCTGAATCTACGGCCGTTGGCCACCACCAAACCGCGCCCCACAGCCAAGTCAACCAACGGCAAGTCACTCGACAAGCCCATCACGTTCCGCACGCGGATCAAGTCCTCCGGGTACGGTGCCGCACCGCCAGTATTCGGAACTGCCAAGCGAGCGTCGATCGCCGAGCGCAAGACCGGCGCCGCTCCGGGGCGCCCGGCACGGCCACAGGCCTCGATCGAATCGTTTTTGAAAGAATACCCAATGTCCTGTGGCCTCCTCCAGCACTTTCAGCAAAAGCACGCGCTGCCTCCAAAGTCGCTCCACCACGGCGCGATCCACCACATCGAGTTCTCGGCGGACGCCAAGTGGCTCGCCTCGGGGGGCAACGACAAGATCGCACTGATCTCGAAATTGCCGTTTAGCAAATTCCAGGGCGAGGGCAACGTGTTCTCGGGCCACGACCACGCCGTGCGCAGCGTCCACTGGAGCCAAAACGACCAGATCGTGCTCACGACCTCGAGCGACAAGACCTCGCGCGTGTGGCTCGCCGATAGCGACGTCGCGTCGCTCACACTGCACGGCGCCCCGCCCAAGCCGACGAGTACGATGACCCCTTTCAGCAGTGCGAAAAAAGCCATCCCACAGGACATGGTCGACGCGATGTTTTTCTACATGGACAAGTTTATCCTCTCGGCGAGCGGCAACGCCGTGCGGCTCCACCAGTTTGAGCTCGACGTGCTCCACGCGCGTGCGCAGACCAAAACGGCCAAGAAGAACGATCTCGTGCACGACGAGAACACGAGCCGCAAGAAAAAAGTCGCGCAGTGGGTGTTTCCCGACATGCAGAGCCTCACGGGCCTCACGTGCGTGAACGGCGCGTTCCTCTCGTCGATCGTACTGGCCGCCGGCTCGGACCGCTCGCTGCGGATGCTCGATGCCGCCGTGGGCAAGACCGTGCGCGTGATCCACGACGCCCACCCGCGCGCGGCCCACGCGGTCGTGCTGCCTCGTGCGTCGTGCTTTGTGAGCCATCCGGCCAACTTTTACGATCTACTGCTCAGCAGTGCACCGACCAATACCGTGCATTTGTGGGACATCCGCGCCGACAATTGCGTCATGCGGTTTGGCGAGCACGTGAACCGCGTGCATCAACTGGGCGTCGCGTTCAGTCCGTGCATGCGGTACGTCGCGACCGGGTCCGAGGACCGCTTTGCGTATTTGTACGACATCCGCACGGGACGCTGTCTCAAGCGGCTCGCCGGCCACACGGACGTCGTGACAGCGGTCGCATTCAATCCACTGCATCCCCAACTCGCGACGGCCTCGTACGATGGGACCGTGCGGTTCTACAGCGACACCATCTAGAGAGAAAGGAGGGGGTAGTAATTTGCACTTGTATTTGGAACAAAATATAACACACACTCAAATCTTGGCGCAGCTTCCGGTGCTCACCCCACACATCACATCGAAAGGGAGGGGGTTGGTTGGCTTCGAACCGCGGAAAAGAAAAGAGAGAGAGACTGCTCTAAGAGGGAAAACGCGCAACGTGACCAAAGTGGTTTAGACCTTGACCGCCGGCGAGTTCACAAACGAGCCCTCCTCGTCGCCACTCTTCTTCTTCTCCTTCTTCTCCTTCTTGTCGTCCTCGTCCTCGTCCTTCTCCGACTTGTCGTCGTCCTCGTCCGCGTGGTCGGCCTTCGCACCGGCGATCGTGCGCTCGAGGTCCTTCTGGGCCTTGCGCTTGCGCATGACAAACACGACCAGCACCACAATCACGGCAATCAATGCGACCGTCGCCGAGCCGGCAATGGCGACTTCACGACCGTCCAATTCTTCCAGCCGCGCCAAAAAGTTGGTCTGCTTCGGGGCGACGTCACCGCCCGTACCGTTGTTGGCGTGGATGTGCTTCATGGGCTGCGCGAGGAAGCTCTTACGTTCGTGCGGGGTCATGCACTCGGGCACCTCGTCCGTAATCTTGAGCCAGTTGACAATCTCACCATCCTCACGGTGGCCACACTCCGTCAGCAAGAGACGCTTGCCCTCCGGGATAAAGTTGAGGATGAAACGGCCGGGGGTCTCGTCCACAGCGTTCTTCGTGCAGTTAATGTACGTGACCACGTGGTACGAAAACGTGCCGTTGCCGTCCGGCTTCTGCTCGACAGCGTTGAGCGTCATGTTGAACGAGTCACACACACGCGAGTCGTTGTACGAGATGAACGCGTAGAGCGAGGCCTTGATGACAAGCAGCGGCGGGTCGTTGTACACACTCACCCAGTTGTCGGCGTTACGCAAATCAATCTTGTCGATTTCCGCGCTACCTTCCGACGAGCCATCAATCACACCCGTGTTGTTGTACCCCTTGGTACGCGTATCCTTGACCTTCTTGGTGGCGCTCGGGGCCGGGGCCGGGGCAGGCTCCGGAGCGGGAGCCGGCGCCGGAGCGGGCGCAGGCTCCTCCGCCGACTTGGTCTCCTTCTTCTTGTGCTTCTTGCTCGGGGCAGGGGCAGGAGCCTCCGTGGCCTCCGGAGCCGGAGCCGGCGCAGGGGCCGGCGCAGGAGCGGGGGCAGGAGCAGGTGCCGGAGCCGGAGCAGGGGCCTGCGTGGTCGGAGCCGGGGCCGGCGCAGGCGCCTCCGTCTTGTGGTGCTTCTTGGGCTTGGGGGTTGGAGTCGGCGTGGCCTCCTCTTCTTCCTCTTCCTCCTCCTCCTCAGCGGGGGCAGGCGCAGGGGCCGCGGCCTCCTTCTTATGGAGCACACGCGTCACATGCGAGAGCGTCTCCACGGCGTGGTACGCGTGGCCAACCGCACCGTTCGCACCGGCTGCGGCGAGCCCGCGGCCCTGCGGCACGGCCGCTTCCTGTGCATAGGCCGTCACCGCCGCGGCCGCAATGGCCAGCAGGCGCAACACTCCAGAGGTTTTCATGGGGCTCGAGGGATGTAGGGGCAAGTAGTCGAGGGAGGTCGCTGGGCCGAGAGAGGCTTGTGCGGAGTCGGCTGCAGGTTGGAGAGTGAGCCGCAGAGGCTGGGCCGCGCGGCCGCCCGAGCGCCGCGTCGCTCCCTCTCTCCCTTCCCTCCCTCCTTCATCGACCAGCTCAGTTCTCCCTCGCTCGCGATCCAGCCAATCAGCGACGTCAACAGGGGTCTGAATTTCGGATGGGGAGCGGCCTCGAGCGACGGATAACGAATCCGTTCGTACAGTTCCATCTGTTTATAGAGGCTTGCAAACCCGTCTCCTCATATTTTGCAGTATACGACTACACAGGTTAATAAGGTTGCACAGAATTGAAGCGAGGCGGCGGCGCTGATCAAAACACGTTGGTGGACCTTCACGTGGCAGCAGCTCACTCGGCCAGCCGCGTTGGTATACAAAACACAAGAGATTTCAAGGGAGAGAGACACCAAAAGAAGGTGAGCAAAACAGGAGAGAGACGGCTCCCAGGCGTCCCAGACCATCAAGAACGGGGTAGGGCTTCATGGAAGAGACCTGCAAAGTGGGTAGGGTTTCCACATAACCCAATCAATAAAGGTGCTCGCAGACTATTCGGATGGCTCAAAACCAGCTGGGTGTGTGGCTCGCGTCGTCGTGTGGTCGGCTTGAGCAGCTGTCGTCCGATTGTGGGATCTATCGGTGTGGGCATCGGAGGTGGAAGAGGAGCCGGCGAGGCGCACGTTGAGAACAGGTGGCTACGCCGGACATCTGACGATCGTCCGCATGCTTGGAGGGGTCCGTGGATTCCATGATGGAAAACACCTCCCCCTTGATCCTGCGGCGTCTTGGTTATACGGACCAGCACCAGATGGAGTCACCTCTCCCTTTTCCTTCCCCACGTCCATGACGCTGTCCCCACATGGGGGTCGGGCATGGAACTGGGCACGGAAAACCGTCCGCACTGTGGACGCGGCCCCGCGCTGGACGTCCTCGCTGTGGATGTGGCTCGCGTGCGCTGTCACAGGCGACCGCTCGATGCGACAGATGACGCCCCAGTCGCAAGGTGGACGTTGGGGTCTCACTTGATCCCACGCGGCAGCTGGGGCACCGTATTGATATGGAAACCTGCACTTGTAGAGGATAATGGAAGATGGGTCGGTCCGCCTGAGCGCAGGCCACGTGGAGAGCCGAGAGCGAGGCGGCCACCACCAGAATGGACAGATCCGCAGCGGAAGTCGCCTCGTCACCGTTTACTCGGCCTGACTAGACCCACACGGATCTGCGTGGTGTTGACCGTTGAGTCGCATCGGGCCAGGCTGTAATGGCTTCACGACCGCAAGTGAGCCGCTGAGTTCTGCCACAGAAGAGAATGAGCTGGACCACTTCAACATGGAAAGTTGTATTTCGACCAATCAGATGCATTCGTACTTAGTAGAGTTGCATCTTGAAACGGTGCGGCAAAGAGGAATACGACCACGCTGAAGAGATCCGCAGCGATGGCGCGACCGCGGAAGGGCTCGAACGAGAGCGAGGACGATGAGCGTTCGTACAGCAACGTCAGCGACGAAGACTACGACAGCGACGTCAGCGACGAGGAAGACGAGGAGGAAGACGAAGAGCAGGAGGAGGAAGGAGACGATGAGCTCAAGGCAGCCGAGGCCAAGCACAAACTTGTTGAGGCCGATCTCGCAGAGATCAAGAAGATGATGGAGGAGATGGACCGGATCAAGATGCGACTCCATTTCCGTCTGACACGCGAGCGATCTGACTCAAGCCATGTGTCTAGCAGTCCGTCGCGACGTCGTTCGTCTGTCGCAGAGATTTTCGTACCCCCGACCGTCGCTGCAGCGGTACAGACGACGTGGGATATGCCACGCATGTACGAGGTCGAGAAGATCATCTCATCCACAGAACGCACGCCGCCACCGACAGCACCCACGCCCGAGCAGCGTGCTCCAGAACTACCTGTTGGTCCTTCTGTCCAGCTGAGTCTCGCGGATCTCGCCAAGAGCTACGGAGTGGAAGACGCTGTCTTAAGTCAACGTGAGACAGCCCACCCATCGTTTTCAGTACAAGCAAGTTTCCCACCCAAGTCTGCAATGGAGGGTTATCCTCCACACGAACGCGAGACGACGCGTCCAAACTCGAGCTTGTGGGACGGGCTCGTTATGGGTGGAGCGGCTGCGAGCAACCACAGCAGTGAATCTAGTGAGAACTCGAACAAGCCACCTAAGCTCAATCGCTCCCAGCTCACTCCCGACTCGGAGAGCAGCGCCCGTCCGGCATCTCCAGTAGATTCGCGACCGACCACTCGGCCCCTCGAAGACAGCTTTGGCGTGCCTGCCTCGCCCACTCACACAGAGACATACCGACCTACTGACAGTACGTCCTCAGCAAACGCAGAGGCAGGGAAAACGATGGAGCAGAAGGAGATGGAGGCCATGAAGAACCTGCTCTTCTTCTAGAAAGGCTCCCAAGATTCCGCCGCTAAGACAGACCACGCACCTCTCAGAGCCATTCGCTCTCTTAAATACGAGACGCACATTGGACACATGCACCGTCATCTTTAGTTTTCCCGTCACTGAAATCCCCCCGTTCGTCGGGCGTGAAGACACGTGCCCCGCATCAGACAACCGAACACGCCGATGGAAGTGAATCGTCCGACACGATGGCTCCAGAAAACGTCAACCAACACTCTTTCGTTTCCATCAGTCTTCTGTTTGAAACATTTTTCTTCTTCCTATTTGTATATAGACGTTTCGTACATCTGTTTCAAACACTCCTCGTTCCAACTGTCTGTCTGTCGGGCCGCTGCGTCATCCAAGCCAGCTTCGCTGCGTTTCTTCCGTGTGGTGGAAGTTGCCGTCCG
>JAADVY010000077.1:0-32873 GCA_023336035.1 Pythium plurisporium
CACACGTCACAGTTCTCCATGTGACACTTGTTTCAAAAAACCTCACCGTTCGTAGGTGTCATTCGGAGTTAACCTATCTGGGACCTTCTTGGGCCGCCTGTGTTGTTAGCAGCACCTTCGCCACATCCTTCGAACCACCGACATGCGGGCGTCCTCTCGTGCGCTGTGTGCGCTGCCTACGGCTCATCTAGTGCTTCGAATGGCGCTGTGTACGCTCCTCTTCTTTGTGTGGCTGCTCGCGGTGGTCGTGCCGCTGGGTGTCGCGGCGCAGGACGCGGACGAGACCACGCCGCGTCCGTCGCCCACGACCAACTCGTGTACGGCCTCGCCGCGGCCCCTCTCGTGCGTGAGCTACTGGTGGCGCCACGACGTCACGCCCGTCAAGCTGATCGGCGCAGCTGTTCTCGTGTTCTTTGCGACGTTCTTGCCGCGCGTGCTCGTGCGGCTAGTCATCTTCGTGCTCACCAAGCTCCCGTTTGTCGTGCAGTACGGTCGCACACTCTCTCACTTGATAGAGCGAGTTTCTGTGGCTCACATGATGCCTGTTTCTTGGTAGAACGGCGGAAGATTTTCGTGAGCACTGCTCGGGCTCGTCGGCGTACCTCATGTCGGCGTCGCTCGTGGTGCTCGCGCTTAAAGTCTCGGACGTTGATGCGTTTTTTTACAGCCTGCATAGCTACATCTGGGGGATCTTCTTCATCGTGTGGCTGTATACGCTCTTTAACGTCGTGGAAAGTGTACGTGGTCGTTGTGTGTCTGGACAGTGAGGCTGCAAGGGTGCGGCATTCTAAATCGTCTGTGCAGGTCGCCGTCCGCCGCCTTGTGGGCACCAACGGGGATGGTTCCAAGCGAGTCGTCATTTCCGAGTCGGTCAAGATCCTGCGCCTTACAACGCTCTTAATCATTGCACTCATCATCTACTCATCGGCCGTGGGCCAGCAGCAACTGCTCAAGTATTCCGTTCTGGCCGTGATCGGTCTGGGGATTGCACTCGGTTTCGTGCCATCGGTACTGCGCTGCTCTCCTGTGGATTTTTGCTTTTCTTGGCATGGCCCCCTTACACAGTCTGGCATGTTGTTATAGTTCCACAATGTTGTCGGCGGTCTCTTCCTCGCATTTAACTCGCAGTTCAGGATTGACGACTTCATCGAAGTGGGTACTGCGAAAGGATTCGTACACCGCATGGCACTTCGCTACACGACGGTCGTCACGCCGGAAGGCACTCAGATGTATGTGCCCAACAGCTTCTTCTTGTACAAACCGATGATCAATTTCTCGCAGCGCCCCAAACGAGCGATCGACATCCATGTGCGGGTGTCCCCCGCGACAGCGGTCGACACGTTACGCGAATGCGTCAATAAGCTCGAATTCATGCTCCAGTCGCTGCATATGGGGCTGACGTCCCACGAAGAAAATCAATCGGATCTCCGTCACGGTGAAAAGTGGGAGCGCTTCTTCTTTGTGGCAATGGAGGATCTCTACGAGCTACGAGTGTATTCATACACAGACGAGTTGGACGACCGCAAGTATGCCATGATCCGCTCGGAAGTGTGGCTTGCAGTTATGGAGATTATGGAAGAACTAGGTGTCGAAGTCCTGAACGACGCATGCGAAGACCATGGGATCAATCGAGCTCGACCGGGGGATAACGCGACATACACGGCTGGAGACCGCACTGCTCGAAACACGCCACGACGAGTTGAGCTCGAGTCACCTTTGGCGTCAGAGATCAACGTGGTCGTTGGAGCAAGCAGCACGCGAACATCGCTCTAGGTGCAGCAAAGTTATTGTGTGTGTGTGTAATTTATTGCCTGGCAGTAGGCTGCATTCAAACTAAATCTTTGGAGCTCACAGCGATCGCGTCCACTTCCTTTAGTTCTTGCAATAGATCTTCTTCGAGCAGAACCGCGCGGTGGCGCAACACTCGCTGTGGCTTTGATGGGTGGTGGCTGTCGAGTCGAATAAATCTACTGAAGCAGCTCATTATCGAGTCGATGCATGAGTGGATTGTTTGTTCGCTTTGCCGGTATTGTGCAGAGAGCTGCTGGTATACTCGGCTGTCGTCAGCAGAGACGGCGAAATCTTCGGCTTGATTTTGCCACGAGACAAATGGATTGATCACGTCGCCCGCGTCAGTCGAAGAGGGTGGAGGGTTGTGTGAGGTCGGCATTGCTGAATGGTACGTCGAGTCGTAATCCATGTACATGGTGGAACCACCCATGATTGCACCTCGTGAAGAGCCGAACGGGTCAAATGCTTGCTCTTCGACTGGAGCCATGACGGTTGTTGCACCCAACTCAAGCTCTGTCCCATGCCATCGACGGAGAACAGAGTCGTCAAGACTGTTTCTCGAGGTAGAGCGGTCCACATCAATGGCTAGAGGGCGCGGATTGCGTCTGCTGTTGCTGGTCGATGCAGCGAAAACTGGGTTGTTGGCGTTGGAGACAGACCGTCGGAGGCTCCGAGACGAGGAGCGCGCGCGATTGAACCCGCTTTGCACATCGGCAGGGTAGGATATTGACGATTGAAGCCATCGGCCCCCATGCCAATCGAATCGATTCGCAGATCCTATACACTCCAGACGCACTGCACAAGCAGCTTTGATTGTCGACACCAATGCGTGAAGAAAGCCGTCTGGGCATAACGCGATACGTGAGAGGGCGTCATGTACATCTAGTAGTCGGTGGGTTATAATCTCACCTGTGGATTCGTCTTCATCGGACTGAAAATCATTTCTGTGAGAAACCAGGCAAGACGTCACTTCTCCTTCGTCCGAATCAAAGAAGAGCCCTTGATGCTCTGCAAGTTGCAATGGGAAATCGGCATTGTGAGTAGGCAGTGCGTCAATGCCGGCACCGGAGATCTTCCCCTCCTTCACTTGAAGAAGCCAACTCTGGAGATCAGTGGATAGTCGAATTGTTCCACGTGTGACAGGGCAACCAACAAGTTGGCTGGAAAGGGCAAGCCATTTCGCTTGACGGGTGTTCAACTCTGACGCAGCCTTCGCGACTGAGTCTTCCGCATATCGTAAGCATCCTTGAAGTGTTATCAAGGATGAGGTAAGGGATTCAATGTCGTTTTCGTCATTGTCGCCAAATGCGTCTCCCTCTGCAGGCATAAAACTCCAGTCATTCGCTCTTCGAAAGGGCGACAATGGGCTCGAGTTCTTCATTGTTTGACCTGGGTTCCGCTTCGTCACTGACGTGAGACGTTTTACAGTGTTGAGGATACGTGTTATATGGTCCTGAAGCAGACTGAGGATACTGAGCTTTTCCTTGAACAAATTGAGCTATGAACAGACATACGAGTGGGGTGAGCGGTCACAAAGCGACAGCCGCCTCCATACGTTCTCTTACTTCGGTTGCAACCGTATCAACCATTCGCTGACGATAGCGAGCTCGAATTTTGTCAAATCTTTCCTCGGCTAGCCCTGCTTACAGATTGACCGTTAGTGATGTGGACGTACTCCTTTCAAGCACCAATGATTTCCATACACGAGATATTGAGGTCATCCTTGAGAGCGTGTGAGAAAAGAGCATCAACATCAACAGACGTGCGCTCTGTGACGCTGAGAATTTCGTGCACCTCACTGCACGATTTCGCCCGAAACAGCTTGTCCTCGGCACGTAAAAAGAGGGCAAGTCCCACCCCAAACAAAACACGGATACCTTTAGCAAAAAACGCATCCCAGATCCTGAGAACGGTCGGAAGTGGAAGGTATGTGGACGTAAACATGCTGAGAAACCATCGTTCTGCGGTTTGGTCGAAAGGAAATGACAGCCCGTTGAGATGAGCGTACAAGGTGGGTGTGCGTTCTTCGAGCATTCCCTTGAAGACAGCCACGTCCACTTGAAGAGCAGGTCGGTACCCGTGATAGTATCCAGGAAGATAGACATCTTGGATGCTACGAGCAAGAACCTACATGGGTATGCTGCTCCTTCACACTAAGCACTCAGTTTTCGTACCTGTTGATGACCCAGAAAGCTGACTCTTCCTCTAGATACGCGAGAAGGAGACAAAGCACCTTCCACGGACATGGGTGCGAGAAGGGGCTATCACATGAGGCAAGTTAGCGCTCTATCGTTGCCAAGCACATGAAATGGGCTTGAAGTGCAGCGTACCTAAACCGTGAAGTCGCAACCAGGAGACGTCGACGAGCAGATACTTCCCATGCCGGAGCGGGAGTTTCGTTTGGGTAAGCGTGATGCCCAGTCTTGTCACGCGCTTTTTCTTTCGTACTATCATTCTTTGGCAAAGGACTTGACACTCCAGAGTCACTCAAGGCATCTTCCCCCTCTTCAGGGCTAGACATGATTGGGAACAATGATCGATCCGTCCCTACATCGGTTTGATCGTCGCCTTTTGTGTCGTTTTTGTGTGCACGGGAAGAGGAAAGTCTCGCAGCTGAGCCAAGTCTCATCTCGGACATCGTGATCGCACAAAATCGTGAAAGGATCATTCTTCCTTCGGGATCATGAAGACTGGACGAGTCAAGTGCGCCACTCATTTCTTCGTACAAAGTTTTGGAAGCAACGCTTGTGGTACCTTCGTCCTTCGTCGCGCTGAGCGACCGAATGCTGAATGTCTTCGTGACCTTACGAATGGTTCGCTTCAGCTCATTGCGCCGCTGCAAATCAGCGGCACCAGAAAGTCCTTTCCACATGGGGCCTCGCAGCTCGTCAGGGATCCCTGCTCGTACAGCGGATATTACCTAGAAGGATGCAATCGAGATGATTGGTCATGCACATTTGCCCCGATTCACTGCCACACAAAGGTACTTACCTCGGCTGTGGTATCAAACTTGCCCATCGAGATACACTGCTCAAGTTGGGTGTATTTGGTTTCAGCATGGCCTTGTAGCAGTAACGAGAGCCACTTCCTGTAGAACGCAAGGAGAGGGGTTAGGCACATAAACACGACGCACTCCTTACCCATGAACATTACTTCGCTGCAGATGTGAGTTCTTGGCGTCTTCCATCGGCTGAAACACCCTCGTGGTCTTCTTGCAGTTTGAGGACGAACACCTTCGATGGTGGCGTTGCGATCCACACCAGGCAATTCTCCCGTTCAGGGTTCCCAGTGCCAGGGAGTTTCGCCAATTTCATGAGCATCGACCCGATCTCTTTCTTTCTCTCTTCGAGCATTCTCTCTCCTGTCACTCTGACGGTTGGAGCGTGGCGCACGTCCACTCGGCCTTGAAATTCTGCCAGTGTCTCATCCTTGAAGTAGAGCAAGTCCCCGGAGCTGAGATACACAAAGAAATGGCGCTTCCAATACGATATGATGCTGTGCTTTGCCGCCGAGTGGCCCGTGCGCTCTCTCTTCTTGGACATCATGCCGGAGTGGAGAACATCGATGGTCGAGTAGAACGCAGACAACGACGCCAAAAGTGACAGTCCTTGTTGCGACTCGCTAGCACTTCAAGTAACACAATGAGATGAGCTTCTATCGTAGCAGAGAGATTACGAAACTCAATGTCCCGCTCACTTTGCCCACTCCCGACCGCTTTGGAAAGCCAGTAGATGAACATGCTACATGTAAAAGATGCGTGATTACTTGTTGGTCACTGAGTGTCGGATCGAGTGATTGGCTCGTACCAGTGGTGTCAGGATCGCAAACTTCTGGTCTTGAATGTCGGATGCGTTCGTGTCGTGAGAGTCGATCAGGTTCTACAAAAGACCCATGTCACCTGTGCAAGTACTCGCCCGAGTTTGGTTGGTCACTCACAAATACGGTATGCTTCTTCGCGAGCACTGCAGATGGTGAAGGCGGCAGGAAGCAGCAGATGCCGGTCGCATCCGTCAGAGCAATCACTCCTTTCGGTGTGGAGCCCAGCAGAGTATTCACGTCCTTTTGCGTATCTGTTGGGGATTCTGGTTAGAGAAATGCCCCTACGTTCTCCACGCATGTCGCTCGTTTCGTACCGTAATGACGCAGCTCCTTCATGCCGCTCGCAGTGGATAAAAAGACAAAGTACCGTCGCTTCCATCGCTTGCTGAAGCCGCCGAGCTTCTTGAGCCAGCCGTGCCACAGCACCGTGACTTGCTTGGGATTCACCGGCTCCATGCGTTTTCCCTCGTCCTGCAGCCAATTCGAGACCGATTCTCACGTGAATTTTCGCTACATAGGCATGCACCAATGGTCAATATGAGCGTATCGACGGTATCGACCGCCGTATCGACTCCTCGTGCACATAAGACCCACCACGACGCGGTGCTTTCGAGGTCTTCGATCGTCAACTTCAAAAACCTGGGGGGAGGGGGATTCTTGCTCGGCTGGATAGTGCCACCTCGTTCGAGTGCCTCTGAATCATCGGGTGTACTGTCATCACCCAAATAGAAGTCCTGTGGCGAGAACTTGCCTGGGGAGGGGAAGAGGAAGCCAAGTGACTCGCGCGATCCACACCGGGGAAAAGAGAGGGAAACGCGCGATGCTCAAGAAGCTCGCGGAGCGCTTCCCGGCGGCCTCGGCCAAGGGCAGCGCCATGTACGAGACACTGACGCACGCAGTGTCGCCGTCCGGCGAGGATGTGCAGAAAACGGGCAGCGAGGCGACCGCCGACAGCAAGCCCTCGAGCCAAAGTGACCACGCTGTTGAAGCGGCGCCCTCTCAGCAGCGCGAGGACGAGATCGACGACGGCAATGAGGACAAGGAGCGTGTATCGTCGTCATCGGACGCAGACGCGTCGGAGCGGCCCTCGGTGACGGCGCGCACGGCGTCCATGAAGGCGGCGATCTCGGAGAAGATCAACTCGGAGACCGTGTCGGCGGCCGCGTCGATCGCGGCGTCCAGCATGTTTAGCTTCATGAAGAAGGCGCAAAGCGTAGCCGCGGTCGCGGCGCGCGAGGGCGCGGCCAAGGCTACCGTGCTGAAGAGCAAGGCGCTCGACATGGCCGACATGGACGCGCTGCAGCGCCGACTGAGCCACGCGCTGGACCGCACGACGGGCGAAGTGAGCATCGAGCTGCTCAACTTTTCGTACATTGACGACAGCATCGTCGCAATGGGCTTCCCGAGCATGAACACGGGCGCGAACCGCACGTTCATCAAGGACAATCCGATCGATCTCGTCTTCATGTACCTCAACGAAAAGCACGGTGGCCACTACATGATCTGGAACTTGAGCGGTGCGTGGGCTTTGATCACGTGGTACCGTGATGAACTCATTGATTACATTCTGACGCGTGTTTGTGACTGGGCAGAGGAAACGTATGACTATGCATACTTTGAGAATCAAGTCCTCGAGTTCAACTTTCCTGGTCACCCTGCACCTCCATTAGGTGCGCGTTGCACTACCATGAGCCCGAAGGTCTTGGTTTCGCTGTATTGACAGACAGATCTATGGTCGTGCAGGACTGGTGTTCAAGATCTGCTCGTCGATTGAGAACTGGCTTGAGGCGGACGAGAAGAACATTGCCGCGATTCACTGCCTGACGGGCAAGGGCCGCACAGGAACCGTCATCGCATGCTACTTGGCATGGGTGGGCCAGTTCCCGAACGCACATGAAGCGCTCGAGTATGTCGCTGAGAAGCGCAACTCGACGGTTGAGAAACTCACGATCCCGTCCCAGCGACGGTACGCAATCCGCATTTGTTGAATTTGTGGTGGTGGTGGGATCACGTGTGATTGATAAGAGGTGTCGTTGGTTGTGGTCAGGTACATTCAATATTTCAACAATGTGATGGAAGGTGTCAAGCCCCGGTCATCGCCGTTGCTTCTCCGTCGGGTGATCATGAACACGATTCCTGTGTTTGGCCGTCGTACATCCTTGGAACCCGTGAAGCCACAGATCGAAACAGGCGATAATGGCGAACAAGTTTCGGAGTCTTCTCAAGTAGACGAGAACGGCGATCCTGAGCTTCAAGAGAAGATCGAGGAGGGCTGTTGCCCGTACCTGCAAATTTTCAAGGGTGGAAAGCTTGTATTCACGACAACCTGGCGTGATATGGAAAATGGGAACGGTGTGCAGTGGGCCAACACGAATGATGGATCGATTTCATTCAATGTCAACTGCATGTTGCAAGGTGACGTCCTCGTTCGTTGTCGCCATCTCACGGATTCGGGGGAGCGCATGTCGATGTTTCGTGGTGCTTTCCACACTGGCTACATTCCTCAGGGAATCCTTCGGTACGCTCGCTGTGTTGCATGTTGTATCTGGATGGTGACGATATTTTAACTCTGTCACGGTTTCGTGGATTAGGCTCACAAAGGCGCAACTGGATGGAGCTTGTGGAGACGACCGGTTCGACCAAGACTTCTTTATCGACCTCATTTTTGCCGATGTTCAGACCGAAGGTGATTCGGCCACACCAGCACAGTCGGAGGGTGTCGCGTTAAACGAAGAAGATCGCCAAGCTTATGAAGACATGCTTCATCGTGACGAGGCTTTTTGGGTAGATATCGAGGCTCGAAAGGAAAGACTTCAGAAGCAACGTGAGGAACAGTTGAAGAAACGGAAGGAGCGTGAGGCTGCCCGTATTGCGGAGGAAGCTGCCGTTGCTGCCGCGGCTGCCGAAGCTGCAGCGGCTGCGGCTGCTGCGGATGAAGCCAAGGCATTAGAGACAAAGAAAGCAGGAGCTCAGACCCAATCACTTTCCAAGACGTCAAGTTTCAGCATTGGAGCTGAAGACGAGCCGAAAGCGCCCAAGAAAGTGAGTCGTCGTGGCAGCTGGAACGAGGAGAAAGACAAGGAGCTCATGAGCGAGCTTGAGTCGCTCACGTCCAATGCTCTAGAGAAGGTTGCCAATGACGAATCTCTTGTTGGCGGCGATCTCGAAGAAAAGTTGCTGGTTCCATTAGACGCAACCGCGGACGGTGTCTCAGCAATGGATCAAGAGTCAGTCGCTGGTCTTGCCAAGGAGTTCGAGGACATTAAGAAACTAGAGGCAGAACTTGGCCTCGAGAGTTTCTCCAACAACTTGTCGCCGACCAACCTTGATTTGCTTGATGCCGAACTCGAGGGCCTCAGTGGTCTGTCTCCGACAGCCGCCAAATCATCAAAGAAGCCCGGCAAGGACGCTGAGGATGTGCTCAACTTCGACGCAGATGATTTTGATGAGCTTGAAGAGTACCTCAGTGGTCTGTCGTCCAAGTAGAAGCACTAAAGCCAGGCAAAGACGTCTTTACATTGCGCTAACAACCACGATCAAATTTGAGTGAACCC
Source organism: Pythium plurisporium (assembly GCA_023336035.1). Classification (NCBI taxonomy): domain Eukaryota; phylum Oomycota; class Peronosporomycetes; order Pythiales; family Pythiaceae; genus Pythium; species Pythium plurisporium. Next base: position 9,165 of record JAADVY010000077.1, read on the forward strand.
TGTTATCTTTGATCTGTCGGTGGTAGGCCTTGCCGGTTGAAGTGAACCTTCCATATTGCATCTTCGCTCCTGTACCTTTCCACATCCGGCTCCTGAAAGGGCACCTAGGCAAGTAGGGTCGTCGTTGCAGTGTGAGCCCCTTGCCGTCGAACGCAAGCTCTTAGAAGATCATGTCTCTTTCGTCAGCCTCCGCCGCCGTGACACCCAGTGGGTAACGTTAGGATGGCGTACGCTGCATTCTACTCGCTAACCATGTATGCAGCCTGGCAGAACCCGTATGTGGAGGTGATTCGTTATGCGTTTGCTCACGCTAATGTCGGGTGGCAGCAGCACGGAGAGGTCGAACAAACTACTGATCGAGAAATACACAAAAATGTATTCAAGATCCGGGGCGCGATCGCTGCAAACAACTACGTGCGCTTCCCGCGGGAGGTCTCGAAAAGTAATCAGGGACTGGGCCTTACAGGCCGCTATGTCTACGTGCAGGTGGGCTTTTGAAAGTTGGCACATCTCGACGAGTGCATGTCTGATCACGTTCTTGCTCTTAGGTTCGCCGTGCGAGGGGACACCATGCCACACTGCATCTCGATCTGCTAACTGCCAAAAAGTCAGCGCTGCGATTCTCGTTGAGCACAATGTATTCGTCATTGAGAAGTTCGGGTACCGTGCTGAGAATTCCGCTTGAGTACGTGTGTGTGTCTGTCTTAGAGCGAGTGCCTACGTTGCATGTGCTGACTACTCGTTTATGTAGCCTGAGCGAGCAGTGGACGACGATCGTGATCGACATGGCGGAGATGCTGCTCTTGCATGGCTTCAATGGATACTCTCGTGAAAACTATCGCTACTTGAAGGCAGTGACGTGCTGCGCCGCGATGAATGTGCGCAATGTGTTCACGTCGTCCACTGGCTTCACACCGCTCAGTCTTCCCACAAACCTCGCACTGCCAGCACTCCGCGAAAACCAATCTGAATCAAGAGCATGGAAGGCTTTGCCAGCTGACCTTGGTGGACGTAAACCAGTTTCCAACCACACAGACAAGCCTCCCGGCGTGGAAGACGGAAGTCGAGCTCTTGGCTTTGGCATCCTCGAAAGGGATGAAGACACTGACGATGAAATGGACGAGCATCACGCACACCTAAATCATGTGGCTGTTTCACCGATGCCACCGCTCGAGAAATCACTCCCGTCCCAGCCCATGGCTGAGGCTCAGACACGAGAGACAGTAGAGGCGGTAACCAGCCCCCCGCTGTCACCTACTTCGCGCACAGCCGGGTTATTGCGTGATCGAGAAGACGTGCTGTCTCGAGCAGACCAGATCATGCGAGAAGTGGGGTTTTCGGTGCCCTCGCCACGCCGAAGAGTTCAACATTCGGAACAACCTATGAGCCCTGCCACGGGCAATTCGAGCTCTCAGCAAGCAGAGAAATCAACTTTTTCCTCAAGGCGATATCTTGCTTCAGAGCATTCCGGCTGGCCCGATCCAATCCTTTCCTTGGATCGAGTAATCGGTGTTTCCACTGCGTTTCCTAAATCGCTAAGATGGATTCCAGATGCTCCTGCCTGCGTCTACACAAGCTATTCGACGATCATCTTGCGTGAATTCACATCAGAGGGCGGTATGCGCCAAGACCATGACTTACCACCACTGCTCAATAGGCCGCAGCAGCAAGAGCACATCCTCCCATCTTCGTTGGCCTCGAACAGAAGTGACACCATTTTGACTGATGACCAGGAAGTATTTCTTACCGGCCACACGGGCAAAATATGTGCGATGACAGTGTCATGTGATGGCGCTCTTCTTGCCTCAGCTCAGAGCACACCACAGTGTGTTCTACGAATGTGGGATCTACGCAAGGGAAAAAACGAGTGCTTGATCGTGATGAAGGTTCCAAGCAAGAGCGTCCACGCATTGGCTTTCTCCAAAGATGCCGCCACATTCTGCCTGGTCGGAAGCGACGACCACGCTCGAACACAGATTTTTGTGTGGGATGCCAACAGTTTACTCGCCACAACCGACACTTCGAAGAAGCTTACACTACGAGCTCGCCAAACGTGTGACTTTCCGATCCACGCGATTGTGTTCTCACCCTACGAGCCCGACCAGTTGGTGTCTTGCGGAAGGGAAAACGTCCGATTTTGGCGCGTAAACGAGGCTCGCCATCACTTACCAGGCTTGCCAGTGATTCTGAAAGAGTACTCACGTGGCACCGTGTTCACCGACATGGCTTTTGACTGTGTGTATCCACAGTTCCCGTCCAACCTTCCGCGTCTACGTCCCGTCTACGTGTCTTCCAGTGAGGGCAGCATCCTCATGATCAATTACGACACACGAGAGGTCGTATGCGTCTACAAGCTACACGATGCTGCGATCAATTCGATCTGCGTGAACGAAGGCTTCTGTGTGACGGGCTCGGATGACAAGTTCCTTCGTGTTTGGCCGCTTGACTTTAGCGACTTCTTCCTCGAGGCCGAGCATGAAGCAGCCGTGAAGTGCGTGGACGTCTCAAGTGATGGCATGCGCATCGCGGTGTGCTCCAGCAGTGGCGCCATTGGTGTTCTTCATCTGGCTGATCAGAGGTATCGAACGGTTCTGCGGTCGCACATCAAGTCCGTGCATGCCATAGCACCATTGGTAAATGACACTTTTGTGACCAGTTCAACCGACGGGACACTCCGAGTGTGGGATGCCTTAACGGGAACTCAAACGATGGAGTTTGACGTCGCAAAGGACATGGTTACAGCCATCGCTGCCATGCCCAGCGATCCGAGCCAGGCAGTTACTCCATTAACCATTGCTGTTGGTTTCCACTCTGGGTGTACGCGAATTTTTTCGCTTGGAGGGTCTCCGGAAGCATTGAGTGAGGTCACAGCTGCAAAGCCCCGCGTTCTGCACGAATTCCAGCAGCATCAAAGTTCGCTCTCTTATCTACAGTACCAGAGCGATGCCAAGATCCTCTTCACAGCCGCGGCGGGACAACAGCTCTGTATGTATGATGTCGCGAAGGGGTACACACCTGTCAAAATGCTCATCGCCGATATGGATGCTGATTATGGCAAAATCTGTTTGAGTCGCGATCGACGCTTTCTTGCTGTGATCCAGCAAGGCCGACGCAGTATTCTGCTGCTCGACGCTGCCTCGCTCTGCGTTGTTCGTGTTCTGACGCCGCCGAAGGCCACCCCGTCGGCCACCCCGTCGGTAGCAAGCGACAGCCACGAAGCTATGCAGGAACTCACACAGTTGTGCATCTCTTGGAACTCGCAAGAGCTGCTCACGCTCACACGGGCAGACCGTCTTCATGTGTTTACATTATCCGAAGCACAGCATGGAAGTCGGGCAAGCTTTTCGTTTGGTAGTGTGATCCACTCGATGCCGTTGCTTGGACAGCAAGGTATCACAAGCTTTGCACTCAGTCCCAATTTGAAATACATGGCGACTGGCGGTCGCGACGGCTCTATTAGGATCTGGCAATGTGAGTTTGGCAAGCACAAGTTCCAGCGCATGAACCAGACGTTCCGACTGCATGCCGGTCAGGGTGCCGTGCTCGGCTTAGCCTTCTCCTGCGATGGACGGCGAATCATTGCAAATTCCGATAGTTCAGACGCCGTGTTCGTGTGGCGATTCCGCGGTAACACATCCAAGCTCCCATCGCTAGAGCTGCAGGATGATGCATCACGTGGACTTCGTACAGACCCCGAGTCACAGCATAAAGCTGAGTTTCAACTCCCACTCGATGATATCAGCAACAAGAATGGTCCTGTTTCGACGTCTGGGGAGGTCGAGACTGAAGAGGAGTCGCCGAGGCCAGCCAAGACAGCGCTGCTCAAGGTGTCGTCCAGAAATATCGATATCAAGTGGAAGCGTGTCCTACCAGCACAATCCGCCTCATCGTCGCAACTCGTCGCGTGGGCATGTGGGATCGGATGTCTCATTTCGACTATTGGAGACGAACGGATACTCGTCCTCGAGCGCATTGAGTCGGGCGAGCAGTGCTTTCTCCACTTGGAACACTGCGCGCATAGACTCGTACTGTCTGCGACGCGTGACCAGCTTGCGGTCCTGCCCACCAAGGAAGCATTCGGTACTGTGTGTGACCTTCGTCGCCTGCGACGCACTAGTAACCAGACGGAGGGAGACGACGAGCACATCGGAGACGACTCGTCACTAACGACCACTCGAGTCAGTCTTCCTCGCGCGCTGGATATAATTCTTGCTGCCGAGTTCAGTGTCGACGGATCGCTTTTGTGCATAAGCGGTGAGTCATCTTCTCACTTTGAGCTGTTCGTGGTTGATGTCCGTAGCGAAGGTGACGTGGCCTGGCACGTCAGTTGTTCAGGCGCATCTCCCGTCACGTCCGTTTTCAGTCAGTCACCCCGTGAGTTCGTCTGTGCTGCCAAGGACGCGACCAGGTCGCTACAAAGAGTACGGGTCCCACCATTCGCGCTGTCGGCTACCTCGCTCACGCTTGAGCCGGCCGTTGATGCGGCTCTCCCGACACAACCTCAACTAATCTGCTTCCGAGATGATGGCGTGGATGGCGACCAGCAGCGATGTCGGTTTGCTCTCGCCGTGGATAGTGAAGCATATTGTTACTTCATAGATATCGAGCGACAACACAAGATCCAAACGATGCAGTTGTTGCTTCCGTCGAATCGAAGCACGATTACGGCGGTGCAGTGGGTCGGCACGAATGAATGGCAAGCTCTCATCGCCACAATCAACGACAGCTCCATCGCCGTGTTTACTCTCCCGACGCAGTTTGCGTTCACGCCATCAAAGACTCGCGTAGCGGCGATTGACTGGGCGCAATTGAAGCGCACGGGACGGCTCTCTAGCTCTGTCTTGCTGTCGTTCGATGGCCAGCGGATATCGGATGTACTGGTTGATCCGCTCAGCGCCACCGGCATTATCATTACCGTGGAGGGTGCCGCCACTGTGATCAATTTCCACACTAACAAGCGTCAAGTGCTTCGTGCTGCGCCGACACTGGAACTGTGCAACATCGCCCCAAGTTCAGCACTTGACGGTGCAATGTTGCTCACTGTGTCTGGCGATCGCCGCACACTCCAGTGCTGGGAGCCAGTCGTCGGGAGCGAGCTCGCACGTCTGCATGTGACCAACTCAGTGTGCACATGCGTCACAGTCAGTCCGTTCGACAATCACCTCGTAGCTGCAGGGTACGAGGACGGGTCTATCCGCGTGTTCGACGTGAATGAACAACTACTCGTGGTGCAGTGCGTGCTGCCTCTGATACCTCAACGGGGTCGATCGAGTTTGAGTGCGAACTTCAGCGCCGCCGCATCACCGGCGGAAGCACTCAGTATACTTAAACAGAGGCAAATGTCCAGACGAACCGTACTAGGCTCTCCGACACTTGGTGAACGGACAGAACGGGGGCCGAAAACACTCCAGTTCATTGGTCCACGTTGTGTCGCAGTGACAACGGCCTCGTCACGCGTCATGCTGCTCGACTTATCGGACGTGGAACTCAAGTCGGCTTCGGATTTGGAAGCGACAGCAGTCGTCGCTGAGGCGAGTGGCAAGCGGAGTTCTGCCCCCAAGCGGAAGCAGAAGGAGAAGGTGATCCACTTCCGCGAACTTGTGCTTCCCACTCCAGATCGAAATAAACGGCTCACGAAAACGCAACGCAGCGCACTTCGTATTAGTAGCGCGGAGTGGGATGTCCACGTCGAATCCATTGACGTTCAACTGATGAACGGTCGAAGTCCACCAAAACCACGCCGCCAGGAGCGACAAGCAACTGCGAATCATGACGAAAGCGCGTTGGGATCGACCCGAGCACTCCTTGTACTCGCGAAAATGGCCGACCGAGCGCGCAAGGGTAGTGTCACCGTCGTCCACGTCTTTGATGGAAATGAAGCTCCGACCAGTCATCCTGTCCACGCCGAAGAAGATGCCACGCCGTGTGATTCGTGGATCTACGGTGGGTCGGGTTCGCCTTTGTTCCACCCGTCAAGTGCCTTCAGCGTTGTGTATCCCGTCGTCGACGACGAGGCCAAGAAGTGGATTGAGATCCGTGACTTTCGAGCCCGAGCGGTCGTCATGCGATTGGCCGTGCCAGCTATTGAAGACATTCCGCGTGAAGTATGTTCGCTCGTGCGGTGGCAAGTGCGAGGCAAGCCAGTGGTAGTCCTCGCGGAAGAGTCCGCCAGTGCCGGTTGCAATGCTGTCGCTATTGTTGATCTCGCCAAGCAAACGCTCGTGCTTTTGAACTGTGAGGGCGCCGCACTTGCACTCCCCATGACCAATGCTGGCAACGGTAGCTCACCACTGTTGCTGAGTCTCGCACGCCGGGAAGGCGCCGCAGTATCGAGTGGACTCGTGGTCGCCGAGCTCGTGCCTGCAGAAGTCAATCGTTCCAACTGAACCGAGAAGACCAGAGCACTCGATGGTATGTGGTGGAGAGCGAACAAGCCCAAATTTGATTAACGGGAGAAAACGAACCCACAGAGTGCTTTGCAATCGATGACACTCAAGTACGGGATGCAGTGGCTGACAGGCTCGTCTGGGATGCCGGGACGGTGCTTACAGCTCACCGCAGTCCTCGATGGTCACCGGCGCGCTACGCAGATGCACACACCACCATTAGTCACAGTTCAAGGATGAATAGTCACAGCATCAGAAGACGGTCACGTACCGTGTGCGGCCCGAGGAGCTGCCCTGGGCCTCGATCGTGCGCAGGATCTCCTCGCCCTCGGTGAGCGCACCGAACACGACGTGCGCGCCGTCGAGCCACGGGCAGTCGACCGTGGTGATGAAGAACTGCGAGCCGTTGGTGTTGGGGCCGGCGTTGGCCATCGAGAGCACGCCGTAGCCCTCGTGCTTGAGCGAAAAGTCCTCATCGGGGAACTTGTGGCCGTAGATGCTCTCGCCGCCGACGCCCGTGCCGTGCGTGAAGTCACCGCCCTGGCACATAAAGTTGGGGATGATGCGGTGGAAAGTCGATCCCTTGTAGTGGAGCGGCTTGCCCGACTTGCCCACGCCGGCCTCGCCCGTGCAGAGCTGGCGAAAGTTCTCCGCGGTCTTGGGCGCCACGTCCTTGCGCAGCTCAAAGACCAGGCGGCCCGCCGACTTGCCGCCGATCGCGACGTCGAAGAAGACCGACGGGTTCTTGCCACCGGCGGCCGCGCTAAAGAAGCGCGCGGCGCTCGGGAGCGAGCGCGACTTGATCACGGAGAAGAGCATTGGTGGTGGATGGAGAAGATTCCAGGATCTCCACACAGAGAGGACCAGAGGATCTTGCAGCACGATGCAAGGTATTCTCGACAGTAAGGTATTCTCGACGTGTCGAAAATATCATGGTGACAGGAATATGTTGGTCGTATTCCGCTGTTGCCAATCGACTCAAATCTGAGTAGGGTAATATGTCCGTCCACCTGAGGAACATGAGTTGCTCTCCAATTCAGACAGTCGAAATGGTGCGGAGAAAGTCGTGTTTAGGAACTGCGAGTGCTAAACCGTGTCGATGCAATGCCTTGATACTGTACAGCGTACAATATGCTGCTTTCTGACAAGGTCCATCGGGGAGAGCACTGGATCCGAGACGAGGGAGAGTTCTAGTGTGTGCATGAATAGAAAGAGAATGGAAGGGAAAAGTAGTACATACTGAATGACGGGTCTCAATGCGCTCTCATATCGTTCCTCCTCGCTCACGCTGCCTTGGAATGCGACAGCGGACGTTCATCAATGTCGCGGCGCCGCGGCCACAAGAGGCCCCAGCAGCACACGACCGACATCCCGAGTCGACGAGAGGAACCAGAGATTATCATCAAACGCATTGAGAATTGTCTACGTTGGAAAACCAAGTAGAAATGAGCATACTATAGAAATGATCCTGTTTTAGTACGGTCTTAGTTCGGAATTGGAGTGGCCCGTTGCATGCTATACCTTGGAGCTCCCGCTCGCCAAGTCGTGCTACTTGGGTCACAGGCAAACATTCTGATTGGCTGTTGTGAATACCTGAGACAAGTCGTCTCAGCGATGGCTTTTGGCACTTACAGAGGCCCTCCTCAGCGACTCTTACGGTGCACATGATACAGTAGCGACTCGTTTGCCACACTGTTGGCACGAAGCACAGGAAAGAGATCCGCGAGTATGGCGATTCATATAAATTACAGCTTCGTCTAACGTCTAAGACACGTTATGCTCTTGTCGATCTCAGAAATTCTGTGCGAAGCGAGTTCAGCCGGCCAGGCACAGCAGTCACCACCGCGGCACTTGGTACACTCCACTCACTCAGCAGGAACGGCGCCCCATTGAACACGAATCGAACGCGCACCACGTAACTCTTGCCGTAGTCAAGTCCATGGATTGTCGTTGTGAGCTCACGATCGTTGTCGCGAGAGCGTCTCACCCTCCCTGACCAATTTCGCCATACTCGCATCGCACGATCCCGTGCAAACTGAATATGACTGGAAACAGACGTTGGAAACTGAATCCAGTACACTCGTAGTGCAGACTGTAGATGGCACAGTTGGATGAGCGAGAGAGGTCCACTTGTATGCATTTAGACTTGTGCATGGCTTACCTTACTTGGCGACTCGAACGCAATCTCGACTCGTGGCGAGAATGGCACGGCACCCACACGGGTTTCAATCCGCCGGTTGTCGACTCCATGACGGAATGGTTTCCGCAAGAAGGCCGAGAAAAGAGAGGATTGACGGGCAAACGGATAGTCAATGTCTGAGAAGTCGGCCAGCACGGAGCTGTTTTCTGTCGTTCGTGTGCTGTCCGCGTCTCCAAAGCTCTCGGACTGGACAGCTTGGTGGCTCTCCAAGTCATCGTCGCGCTCGTTACCTTCATCTGCTTGAGGCTCCGCTGCTTCGACCTGTAGCGCGAATGCAGACAGGTCGCCCACGTCTCCCAGATCTCCCCGAGCATCGCTGCCACTACACTCCGAACTGGCACTCCCGCTCGCTGTCGCAATGTCTGAGAATGCAACGTCTGAGGTTCCATCATCATACTCGATGTTTGTGTACTGAGGCCCAGCGGGACGAAACCGTAGCCGGATCGGTCGTGACGTGACCTTAAGAAGCCGTCTTACGTCCCGGAAATCCAACGCCACGACGCTCTGGCCGTTCACAGAAATGAGCATGTCTCCTTCCTACACATAGATCCCATCTCCGTCAGCCCGCGGCTCCAACAATTGTTCCATCGCAACTGTCGCTACCTTGACGCGCTGTTCTGCATCGCGCGTTGACTTGACAATCGTCGGGGCCGGCGACGAACCACCGGCCTCGTCGGTTGGCAGGCACCGCAGCGTGAGCCCCAATCGATCCTCTGTGAACACCACCTAGGTACGCCAGTCGCACACCACACCCACACGCTGAATACTCCTATCGCATGTATACAAGAGATAAGACCCGCGACGCACCTCATAGTCGTCGCTCATGGATGGGTTGTCCCACAGTCCACTGCCGCGAAATGACCAGTTCGTGGCCGACGCCCAGTGGCCCACTGTCTCGCTGGGCGCGAGGCCGCTCGCTCGAGGCGACAACTCCCGTGTGGGTTGTCGGTGGGGCTGCGTGTCGTCACGAGCCAATCCGCGAGGCGCGTCCCCAAGCACGGCCATTTCTGTCGGCGCGTGTGGGCTGTTCGCGTGCTATTATTCTCAACGTCCGTCGTCGTTTCTTCGTCAGACAAAAAAACAGTCAGCTCGAAAGCGAACTTAGTATTATCGAACTTAGCGGGCGCATGCGAACGGCCATGTTGAACTTGCTCTTGCTGCGTCACATCTGCGGAAAGAGGCCAGAGTACAGTGGATTGGTTTATGGAGGTTCGTGCCACCAGATTGAGCAAACAGCATTTCAGATAGAATCGCGTTGTCTATTGTGCCGTCTAATCATCGCCGAAGATACAACTTGCTTGGACGGCAGATTATCCAGAATCAATTTTCAGAGGTCATGAGCACACCCGATCTGCAGACGAAGAGTGCGCATGCGCGAACGGTGCTCCAAGTGGGATGGGCGCCTCCCACGTTGCTGACGTTACGGTACGTTCTGCCGCTTGACGCTTGGGGCTCCGACGACGGTGAGTGGATGGTTCAAGCAGCTGCGCAGGCGTCGACGAAAAAGACCCGGGCGGTGAGCTTGTGGTGGTGGTGCCATTCTTCAATTCGCTCCGCCGCACGCAAGAGACCACCTCGAGTCCTCCCAACGCTCCTACAATGGCCCCGTCGCATGTGTACGAAGGTAGCGCCCACCGAGACGAGCTCGTGCTCGATGGCGTCTCGCTCTGCGTGGAAGACCTCGTCGCGCTGTCCAAGGGTGTCAAGAAAATCACACTGAGCCCGCAGGCCTGGGAGCGCGTCGCGCACGGCCGCGAGGTCGTGGACAACATCCTCAAGGACACCTCGCGCGTCGCCTACGGCATCAACACGGGCTTTGGGCTCTTCTCGAACGTCATCATCAGCCCCGAGAAGCTCACGGAGCTGCAAGAGAACTTGATCCGCTCGCACTCGTCAGGCACGGGCGAACCACTGAGCCCGAGCCAGACGCGCATGCTTTTGGCGCTGCGCATCAATGTGCTGGCCAAGGGCCACAGCGGCATCCGAGTCGAAACGCTCCGCCAGCTGATCGATGCCTTCAACGCTGACTGCCTCTCGGTTGTGCCACGCAAGGGTACGGTTGGTGCGTCCGGTGATCTTGCGCCGCTCGCGCATCTCGCGCTGGGCATGATGGGCGAAGGCAAGATGTGGGACAAAGTCACGGAGAACGGCACGGCGCGCTTTGTGATCGGCGACTCCGCGGCGGTGCTCGCGAAGAATGGTCTCAAGCCCGTGCAGCTCGGAGCGAAGGAGGGACTCGCAATGATCAACGGCACACAACTGATCACGTCAATCGGAGCGGAGGCCGTTGTTCGCGCGGAAAATGTCGCTCGCTGTGCCGATGTCGCCGTCGCGCTTTCGTTGGAAGTGCTGATGGGCACCATGAATGCCTTCCATCCGCGCATCCATGAGGTGCGTCCCCACGCGGGTCAACAGCTTGTCGCGGCGCGTATTCGCACGCTGCTGCAGGCGGACAGTCCGTCCGAGCTTTTCCGCAGCCACAACTACGCTGGCAAGGTTCAGGATGCGTATACGCTGCGTTGCGCACCGCAGATTCATGGCGTCGTGCACGACACGATCCAGTTTGTCAAAGGCGTGATCAACGTGGAGATGAACAGCGCGACCGACAACCCGATGGTGTTCACGGGAAGTGCCCAGGTGTCCACTGACTTTGAGTCGCAGCCACCAACCCCCGAGGTTGCCCCGATCGAGCAGGAGGATATCAAGAATCTTGATGACGCCAAGCAGGAGATCCAGCGACTAAAGCACCTTGTGCAAAAGACCAGCATCCAAAAGGCGACTGGCCTGAAGCGCACTACCGACACATTCTACCGTGGCGGGGGTGGCTTTATTATCTCTGGCGGCAACTTTCACGGCGAGTATCCGGCCAAGGTGCTCGACTTCCTCACGATCGCGGTCCACGAACTCGCCAGTGTGAGCGAGCGGCGCCTTGAGCGACTGGTGAACCCGTCGCTGAGCAACCTGCCGGCTTTCTTGGTCAAGGAAGGTGGTCTGAACTCGGGTTTCATGATTGCACACTGCACTGCTGCTGCGCTTGTGTCGGAGAACAAGGTGCTGTGCCATCCGTCGTCGGTGGACTCGATCTCGACGAGCGGTGGCAAAGAAGACCACGTCTCTATGGGCGGCTTCGCAGCACGCAAGGCGCTCACAGTCGTTGAGCACGTGGAGACTGTTGTGGCCATCGAGATCTTGGCCGCGTGCCAAGCGCTGGATCTCTTGCGTCCGCTCCGCACCACGACGGCGCTCGAAGCCGTCCACAAGCTCGTGCGTTCGCGCGTGCCGCCACTGGACAAGGACCGCTTCATGCAGCCCGATATCGACGCCGTGCTGGAGCTCGTGCGCAGCGGCGCCATCTATGATGCCGTGCAACCGTACATCGAGAACCTCCATATCGCTCGTCTCTAAAGTGCAGGTTCGGTAGAGCTCTTGAAGATTCAGAAAAAAAAAGAACCTTTGATCTGTTTCGTCTGATCTGAGTCCACTTACTGATCCTGACTCTGAATCGACCTGATGGAGGGATCTGAGTCCAGTTCGCGACATGGGAGCCTTTCTCTCGTGGATGGGCAGGCTCTCTTTCCGACCTCTGATTGGATTATTCCCTATCTATTTTATCCTATGAACATCAATAACTCTATGCAATCCGATACTCATTGGTCAATTCCCATCGAGTCAGTCGACCTGTGCGGCGACATTTGGCCGCTAGAAATTCCCAGACCCCACCAAACAAACCAACGCGCTTGCGACACCAAGCGGCCGCGGTATATGGGAGCCCAGTGTAAGCCGTGCCTCTTTCACTGCAATCCTCCCCCCTTTGAATCTTCCCACACACACACTCCGACCCGCGGCCCGTCGATCCCGACACCACCCACGCGCAGGGAGGGCGACCCGGTCAACGGCAACTAACACAGAGCGATGCTCGAGGGTCCGCTCAAGTCGTGGATCTGCCATTTCCTCGGCCAGTATGTGGACAGCGAGACGATCCAGGTGTCAACCAAACTCTGGACTTCGTCTGAGCGGCTCAAACTCGAGAATCTGACGCTCAAGAGAAGTGTCATCCCCGCGTGGCTGCCGTTCCGGCTGAAGACGGGCTTTATCGGGCAGTTTGAGGCGGACCTCCCGATCTCGGCGATCTTTGGCAAGGGCGCGGCCAAGATCAAGTTTAGTGACGTGCTGCTCGTGCTCGCGCCGCTGCGTCATGATGAAGAAGAGCAGCGCGAGGAAGAAGTGAGCTTGATTGAGCAGAAGATGCAGCACCTGCAGCAGGACCTCGTCGATCGGTGGGACGGACCGCGCGTGCCCGAGTACACGGTGCCCCATGAAAGCGAAGGATACTTTGGCGTCGACGGCTGGCTGGGCCGCACGATCACCAAGCTTATTGACAACTTGCAGATTGACGTGCGGAATCTCCACATCCGGATAGAAGGCGTCTGGTTCCCGTCGACGCCGTATGCGTCCGCACCACCACGGAGTCGGGGCAGCTCGCCTGTGTACAGCAGCAGCGCACCGCCAAGTATGGGTGGCGACTCTAGCACACCGGGTGTCAAGTTCGCTGTCGGAGTGAGTCTCAGTGCGTTATCAGCGGTCACAACTCCCAGCAACTGGCGAATAGACGGCTTCGACGAGGGCAAACCGGGGCAAAACGCGGAGAAAAGTCATCTAGTGTTCAAGCTGATCAACGCGCTGGATTTGTCGGCATATGTGGACCCGAACGCGCTGCATTTTATCCACTCGAGCGTACATCCGAAGGTGTTGGGATCGACTTTATCTCGTTTGAAGGAAATGAACTCCAAGAGCGCCAGGCCCGACTGGTGGAACGCTGATGAATCGGTCCACTCGCATCGATTTATCGTGGCTCCGATTGCGGTAGCACTCAAGCTCACCATGAACACAGCAGCGCAGCACGCACAGACAGACGATCCTCGGTATCTCGCGGCATTTCATTTGTCGAAGCTTACGATGTCGCTTGATGAAGAGCAACTGTCCGTGCTGAATCTCGTCATAGACTCCTATAATAAGCACGAAGAATGGCGAGTCAAGGTATCGGATCACCTCAAGGCAAAGGAACGGTTGGCAGTTCGAGAAAGTGATGAAATGGACAGTATCGCCGAGAACTACATTGAGGCGTGGAAGCAAGTCCAAACAATGAAGAAGAATGGTCTGGAACATGCCCAAAAATCTGCAGCATGGTCGAGACTCACAGAAATGGAGCGACACCTGCCGTTCGAGCTTGTGATGTCTTTGCGAAATCGAGGATCAGCTGACGAACCCGAAGAACCTGCAGAGCGAGTATCGTACTCAAACTTACTTCACGAGATGGGAGATGCCATGGGCATCCCCTTGCCCGAGATAAGCGTCAACTTTGTGGAGGGTCCCACGGGTCTGTTGCTGGATCTAACGCCGGAAAATGAAGTCGTTGTGCGAAGAGCAGATCAGGGCCAAGCATTGAAGAAAGATGCATTGAAACCCGGTCTTCTCATCGTCTATGTCGATGGAAAACCGCTGCACTCGCTGCTTGACTTCAACTCAGCGCTGGATGTTCAAATGTTCATCGACAATATGGCTGGATCTCGCCAGATCACGTTCCGACATCCGCTTGTTGTTGCTCCTGAAGTCACGCCAAACCGCCTTGTGTCGAAGGTCGTATTTTCTAGTGACGAACTGAGTTTTCGACTTGTGCGTGCTGGCAAGAAGTTGGTGCTCGCGAAGATCTCACTCGATCTACCTATTGTGAGCATTGAGGGCTTTGGGCCAGATTTGTTCTCTTATCATCGATACCAGGTTCAAGTCTGTGAATTCTACGTTCAAAACAATGCCTGGGACACCCACGGCTCAAGCTACTGCATTGCTTCCAGTGTCACAGAGCGCAGTGATGGCAAGAGGACACCTGAAGAACGAAGTGTGCTTCAATTGGGAATGGACTATCTTCACGATGGACACCCAGATGCTATTTCAGGCAAGGTGTCAACTTATGGATCCAAGATTTGGGTGCACATTGGTAACTCAGTCGTCGTCATAGACGAGCAAAAGATGATCAAGCTGATGACAGAGTGGTTCGAGTTTTGCTCAGCGATCTCCAACAACTACGGCGACACTTCATCTGGAACTCTCTCTGTGGGGATGGATACCAGCTTTGGCACAGGCGAAACCACATCACTGACATCTTCTGGGGTGTCTGGGGTGTCCGGGGTGTCCGCGATGTCGCGCGGAATTGATGAAGATGCCAGCTCGTTACAGTCAAGAACTGTGTCAAGCTACAGCTACGATTTCAGAGTTGCCCAGATCATGGTCTTCGTCAGCGCGAAAACGAAGTCTTCTCCTCTAACTCACGTGGAATCTCAGCCATCTTATCGAACTCTTCTGAAGCAACTCGTCAACAAAGAATCGGCCACTACGCACGTCCCGCCAGATTGGATTCGAGCTACGCAAGCTATTATTTTGATGCAGCGATTCATCCGCGGCGCCATCGTTCGGAGAAGGCGCATGGTACGCGTTGCGATGACAAGGAGCCGGTGGATGTACTACCAAGGTGATGAGCTGATGGGGTGGCTGTACACCCGTGATGACACGCTTTCTTTTCGTCGATGGCGCCGGTCTTGGTGTCATCTGGATGAGGATGGTATGTTTTCCATTTATACTGATGGCTCTGGGACCGATCTTCTTGATGAATTCAAAGTTCGAGGATGCAACGTGACAATGATTCCGAACGCGAGCAAAGGACCCTGGGGTTCTCGCAAAGCATGCAGTATCCTTGAAGTCCGGTCAGCTGCGACTGGACAGATTCTGAAAGTTTTGAGCTCTGATGTCCAAGCAGAAGTGGAGAAGTGGCGCACTTGTATCGAGAATGGTGCTAGAAATGCGGCAAAACGAGCACTTCGTCGTGGCAAGGATCGGACTGATAGTGTTATGACTGAAGATCTGAACGACTCCGACGATGAATATGCTGCTGATACGGCAACGACGGCCCCTGCGGTGACATATGAAGAGCCTCGGTATTCAGCTTCTGCGTCCGACGCGCTGTTAATGGGCGGATTTTCGGACTCGTACGAACCATCTTTGGCATTGCATGCGGCGAAGTCGAAGTGGATATCGATTAACGCCACTGAGCTCCACTTCGTTACCGACGTGCATCGCGATTCAGAACCGGAATGTTCAGCGTTCCAGATGTTCACTAGCGTGCAGTATTTGTCAGTACTCGACCATCGAAAGAAGACTAACCACGGGCTCCTCCATGTCGGTGACGAGTTCCTTGGTATGAAAAACGGAGTGTTGACCCCTTCACGCATTCGAACCGACAAAGTCACGAATGGGGGTCCCTTCCTTGCGCTGAGTATGTCGTATCGCGGATCAAAAACGTCGCCCTCAAGTTTAGTCGAAAAAGAAGGGCTCGACGCGGATCTCGATTTTTCCGGTTGGTTTCTACCGCTCAGCCTGTATGAAGTGATCTTTGAAGTGCTCGACGTCGTTAGCGTATTTTGGACTGACCCATCTGCAACCTCTGCCTCTGAAGATGCTGAAGGAGATACTCAAGAAACGTCATCACACCAAGTGTCCTCGCTTGCTATCCATGTTCGCGCACGAATTGTTGAAGCCTATCTAGAGGACTCCCATTGCGTCGCCAAGCTGTCACTGGAAGACAGTGTATTCGGGTTCAAGGCGGATCAATCAGCTGAGAGTGCAAAGATTCATCTAGGACCGACCGCACTTTTCGTTCTGACCGACGAAGTTGCACTTCGTCTTGCCCAGATTGAGAGGTGCTGGCTCGATTACGAGTTCAAAATGCAACGCTCCGCCGTTCCAGATTCACAGCATGCAAAATGCGAGTTGTGCGTGGACGAGGCTCCGAGACGGGATTTGTGTCATCGCGTGGTTATGATGAGGATCGGTCAAGTGAAACTTGAAGCAGATCGCCGGTTAGAGCTGCTCTTTGCACTTGCGGAGGCTCTAGCAGCACCAGCTGTCGAAGAGAACGGTGACGTCGACATTGATATTGACGGTATCTTCAACGAGACAATGGTACAGAATGACGACAGCCACTTGCCAGCGCCGATCCCGAGCAAGGAACACTTTGAAGCACCAAGAGACAACTCGTTCCGGCGGACTTTCGATGTTCAACCGCTTTCAATCGACTGCATGCCGACTGAGCGATTGCAATCGTTGCAGATGCAGTTTGATGACCCTGATTTGCGCCCCATGTATGCTCAGTTTGGGCGACAGCAATCAGCTTTGCCAATCAATTCTCCCGATATTCAGAGTCGATTGTCGTCTGCGACCACAGCTCACAACTGGCAGTCTCAGGATGGGTATGGAACGTATGAGCATGGCGAGCGTCGGCGATCTAAACCACTGAGTATGGGCCCACTTCTCAACTTCCAGGCATTTGTCACGATTTTACCGTTTGAAGGGCTGAGTCGGACAAAAACTCTACATCGACTGCGGCTTCGCGCAGGTCGTGTTCACGACCGAGTTTCGTTGTCTTGCTCGTCTATCGTGTTTGAAGTCATCAAGCGAAGCCTATCGGTCGTAGCCTTGGACACGTACATTCCAGTCATGAACTTCGCAATCAGTGACATGAAAATGCTCGCGATGACGCGTTCCGAGTTCAGCAGCGACTCGAGTATGGATGCCAACCTGGAACTATCGGCGCGGTATTACAACAGTGCGTTGGCCGACTGGGAACCGTGCATCGAACCATGGAGAGCATACGCTCATGTCAAGAGCGACGATGGTGAGCTGGGAGGAACGTCAGTTCAGCTCAGTGCAATGCAGCGCCTGAATGTGAACGTCACTGATGCTCTGATTCGACTGATCGCCAGTATCGCAAAAAATCGTAAAAAGCAAGTGATGAACAGTGAGAGGCGCACTCCGGCCGCGGTCGCCGCTGATGGCGAAGCGAAAAAAGAAGACGGGAGGGTCTGCGTGTTGAATAACCTTGGAGCCTCGATTCGACTGGCAAACCTCAATACGTCTCAGCCAGGCACGCTCACTGTTGAGGTTCGAGATGGATGGAGCTATCCTGGGTATACGCGCTTCCACGACGTGAGGGTGCAAGTCGTGCTGTTGCCATGGTGGCATCCTCGTGAAGCGAAGCGAGTTGATAATCTTCGCCACAAGTTTTCCTTGCCGTACGGAGGAGCACAGTCGGGAGTGACACCAATACTGCGTGTGGACATTGCGACACTCGGTACAGGGAAACGGAACTTTGTCTTTGACCAGGTGTCAAAACGATACGTTGAAGTTGAGGACTCGGATGCTATTGATGAGTTGCCGATGGGGTCTCTTCAAAAAATGAAGTCAATCCCGTCTTTATCGAGACTTGCACGTGATGACAGCACCGGCTCGGCGACGAGGACGAGGTGGTGTTCGATTGGCTCTGCCGAGATTAACCTTGCCGGGAACGTGATGGGATCTCTCAGCTCGCGTGGAACACGATTAGGTCGGTGGCACAGGCTGCGTGATGGTCGCGGAAACGTTACAGGCGAAATCTTCGTTGCACTTGATTTCACCCCACATATCAAGACACCTCGCGAGCGTGAGCCAGCAGAAGACAAAGTGTTGGAGCCAGATCAGGTCAAAGACGGACAATTTCTGGTATTTGATCCATTGAAGACACTAGCAGCGAAAGAGAGCAAATTGTCGTTTTCAACACGTCGTGGACACAAGCAGCGTCAAGCGTCATCCAAGCACATTGTTCTATCTCATGGACTCCGCGCGTCCTACGTTCCTCCTTTAGCATTGGAGATTTTGCTCGGCTCTAGTCGGTGCAGTTTCTTATGCCCTCTGCGTCGTGCTGGAAAGTTCCTTGTCCAAGGTGACCGAGTGCTAGCCGAGGTTAAAGTAGCTCAGCGTGACGAGTCTCGACGAGTGCTGTTACTGAGCTCTCCCGTCCAAGTCAAGAATGGTGCGTACTAATCTGAGCTCCATCGACTGATTGAGGTTGACGAATGTATCTCTTACGTCTGCAGCGACGACTATCGACATGGAACTCTGGACATGTTCCACTTCCGTGAATGTTGGCGAGGTACGCAAAGACGTATGCCATCGTTTGAATTCTTATGCTGACAACGGGATTAAACTTCGTACGTAGAGTGGGGTATTCGATCGGCCCAACCGACTTGACCTTGCCGCGAAAAGCAACAAGATATCTGTGCCCTTGAGCGCGATGTACGGTGAAAACAAACACTCGATCATTGTCAAGGTGGAAGGCTGCAAGCCAACTGTGGTCGCGAACCTAGGAGATCTTACGGCTGGAAATCGGATCATCCCTCTGAATCCAGAGGACGGTCTCGTTTCGGGCTTTTGTATCTTCGTGAATACGGCGTCGTTCATGCGAAAAGTCTACAGAGAAGAACACCAAGAGATTTTGACACGAGGAGGTGGGTCTGGTGGAAGCACTGTATCGGATAATGATCCACAGTCCCAGTCATACGCGACAAAGTACCAGATTTCCTTGCATGCATGCCTCGTGTTCGAGAATACTCTGCCAACGCGCGTTCAGTTCAGAGTGATTGTTCCTGCGTCAGGTTATGATCAAGAATACGTGCTTCGGTCAGGAACACTCGCGCCAGGAGACGACGTCCACCTTCACGAGTTCCATCCGACCGCCAAGCTTCAGCTCCGATTACCAGAGATGGATTCAGTTTGGTCCAAATGCCTGGACCTTGGTGACTGCATGTACCGAGAGGGAATGGGAAAAGAGGCCAAGTCTCTGCTGGGAGCAGTGGGTCAATGGACTCCGACAGTGGAATTTCTACCTTCTCCACATACTGCCGGTGTCGCATTCAAGGATGAAGATGTCGAATCGGAAAGAGTGGTTGCTCGTCTCGACTACACAAATGCTGACGACGGAAGCCCTCGCGTAGTGCTGTTTGCGTCATTGTGGATCTACAATCAGAGCCACGTACAGAACCTGATCTTCCGATGTGCAGAAGTGCCGGAACGAACGCACGTGTACGTCCCTCAACTGGTCCCCCATCGTCCCATTCCAAGAATGATGGACTGTCCAAGTCAAACATTCGAGATCAGCACTATGCTTGATCACGAGATCTCCAGGTGGTCCGAGAAAATCCATTCGACCGTTGTTGGCATTCAGGCGCCAATTCCATTAAAGTTTGCGAGCAACCTCGGACCAAAGACGAAGAATGAGATCGGCATCTCTATCAAGCGTCCTCTGGGTCAGTTTCATCGAACAACACAAGTCATCGTAATGCCTCGCTTTGCGTTTGTGAACAAGACTCGGGCGTCATTCAAGGTCTCATCACACGGCAGGGATTCTGAACACGTCGTCGAGGTACCAGCAGCTGATGATCGGTCACACACAAGTGTTCCATTCGATTTTGATACCGGCAGCAATGCTCTTCAGCGACTTCTTTACATTCGGATGGATCACCATGAGGCAGAATGGAGCGGACCATTTGCAGTCGATGAGGAGAAGGAGTTCCCCCTAAAGCTGAAAGGTAATGTGGAGGCGAGTTGGAAGAGAAACGATGATGATGTCTCGAGACATGCGAGAGGGGGCGAGTTCAGCCGAAGCTCTTCAACTATGTACCGAGTGAAAGTGCGGATTCATAGCGTGGGGCCAACCATGGTTGTGAGCTTACTTCGCGATGACCCGGCCATGTTTGTGATCCGAAACGAATCCAGTTTGGACCTGTACGTGAACCAGCACAATTCATCTGAAGACGCGCTCGTCGTGCGACCTAACGAGTTCACCCCATTTGCGTGGTCTCGACCAGAAGGGTCGAGGTAAGCCGACAACACACTTCGTCAACTTCTCATTGTTTCTCACTTGTGTTGGCGGTTTTGTAGGCGAGTATCTTGTCGGGTTGGTATACCAGGTCAGACCCATCCCAAAGGTTTTGGTTCTCGTGTGTACGATTTCAACAACCTGGATCGTGAAAAGAGCATGGACGAGATCCGCTTCTGGCTGTTTGGGAATCAGCTGCGGAAGATCACTGCAGATATGACTGTGGAAGAA
Source organism: Pythium plurisporium (assembly GCA_023336035.1). Taxonomy (NCBI): domain Eukaryota; phylum Oomycota; class Peronosporomycetes; order Pythiales; family Pythiaceae; genus Pythium; species Pythium plurisporium. Next base: position 29,725 of record JAADVY010000077.1, read on the forward strand.
TCATCACGTGTCCTTGTTTTCCGAGATCAAAATACCGATCGTTCACCGAGCTACATACTTGAAGTGAAGATTGTGGCTGCGCGTTTTTTCCATGAGCTTTCGATGAAGGAGGATCCAAGTGCGGAGATGTTGTTGCAGGCTGACAACCACAAGGTACAGTACCTTTTTGGACCAGTTCTTTGTGAATAGTCTTCTCACGCTCGCTTTTCTCCCTCACAGCCTGTCATGATTGAGTCAAAGGAACTGAGAACTGCCCACGTGTACCGCTTCGACTCCGATAGTGAATTCTCGTTTGAGTCGCGACCAAAGCGACTCACCTTGAGCCTGTTCCAGAACCATCGAATGTTGACCAGGGATGATGCGGCTTCGGTGAATTATGGCGACGACAGCTTTCTGAACGTGAATATCCCGGATGAGATGACCGGGCCTCCTCTAAGCCCTATGGGTGGTGGTGATGAGTTTGGTCCATTTGAAATGATGACGACGCCAGCCCCGTCTCCGCTCGGACGCACGTACAGTAGCAATGCTCTGCTCGCCAGGCGCCAGGCTTTCCGTGCAGCTGACCACGATGGATCTTTCCGTGAGGATGGGTTGCGGATCAGTGACGTGGAAAACGTGAGTGAATCGGACGTGACGTCCGAGCAAACTGAGGTCGCTGATGACCCGGATGACGGGCAACGTACACCGTCAGGTGTCGCGGAGATCAAGATCCCTCGCAAAGCATGGAGCAAGTTCGGGGTTGGGATGCGCAGGTCCATCGCTTGGTCGCACAACAACATGGGCCATGCGCTGTATTCTATGGGCAGACTCGATGGGCACTGGTGGGAAATGAGAGATCCCGAGTCTGGGGAGCTTGTCGGAGAAGTTCAAGTTGCTCTCAAATTTCGCACAAACGTTCGTGAGTACACCGATCCGACCAACGTTTTTAACGTCAGTGTCCAGATTCCAAGCATCGGATTCGCCTTTCTGCACAATGCTAGCTCAAGCTTGGTTGAAGTCGCCTACCTTTCGCTACAGCGACTCGGGCTCGTTTACTCGTGTGTTGGTGAGAGCAGTGAAATCGCGTGCTCGCTCGGAAACGTGCAAATGGACAATCAAATGGACTCGGAAGTCGTCTTGGGCCCGAAGGTGCATCGTGTGAAAGAGGGCGTCTCCGTGCGGCTTCGTGATCGTTGGCGAAGTTTCAGGAACTATCAGTACCGTGGGATCTACGAACAGCTCGATACAAGCAGTCTGAGTTTCATTCAGTTCCGTATGCTATGGAACTCGCACTGCAAGGCTGGCGATATCCCGCACTACGAACTCGTCGAGTTCATCATGCAAGAGCTTGAAATCTCCACGGATGAGAAGTTCGTTGTGAACCTTATCACAGTTTTCCAAGGACTTGGCTCCATCGCTAGTAAGCACACATTTGATGAGATAGTCGACACGCAGCTCGACTACACTGGTACCGCTGGGATGGGCGACGAACGTGGCCCTGTCACTGATGGAGTTTACATCGAAGAGCTCAATGTAGAAGCCATTCGTGTCAAATTCAGCATGGAGCTGCATGGTGGTCGCCACGTCAAGACTCTTGGTCCGTCAGGCCGTCGACTCGGAGTCTACCTTCCAGAGACAAACGTCAAGGACTTTCGACTGTACTTTTCCAGTGTAACGTACAACCACCTGTACGAGTCGCAAGCGAACATCATCGAGAAGGTGACGCGTCGGTACCAGCAGCAAGCTGTCATGCTAGTGCTTCGAGGGTTGTACACGGTTTCAGTGTATGCGAACCCGTTTCGAATTGCTTATCGACTTGGACATGGTGTGCTCGAAGTTGTTCGTCTGCCGGCGCGAGGTCTGGCATCCGGTAGTCCCGTCGAGCTGATCAGTGGGGCATATCTCGGTGTGAGGTCTCTCGCGATGAATACGATTAGTGCTGGCTACGAGATTGTGGCGGGTGCGAGTGGTATCCTTACGGCGCTAATTGCACCGTTGCTACCGGATAGCCGCCGACGAGGATTCGAAGAGGAGATGCTCGGGTTCCAGCGGGCAGTGATTGAAGAAGTGGACTCGTTCGATGCCGCAGAGGAGAGAACGATGACCAAGCTGATCGTCCGCAAGCCGCGTGTGTTCGACCCGCACGACATTGGATTGCTGGTGGTGTATGGGCCGGGTTCTGTGCCGTTGGAAGAACAGGACCGTATCGACTACCGTGCAGCTCTAGTGCTGCAGCAATGGTGGCGACGACATCTGCGTGCAAATATGCTGTACGCTGAAGCGCTTCGTCTTCGACCAGATATGGCTCAACTGGATGATGGTCCGAGTCGTGGTGGCTGTGGGGTGATGTAGATACGAGGGTGACGAGCGAGCGGCGTCGTCATGTGTATAGTAGTAGGAGGCCAGTGAAGCGGCAAGTGTTTGAGTGCTGAGCACATGCTTGCGCGTGTGGGTCTGGCAGGTAGGAGATGTGATTTTATTTATTATCGCTTTTTGACTTACTTCAAAACTCGACGAGTCGTTCGCATTTTCCCGGATCTCGTAGAAGAGTCATTCGAACTCGAAAGGATTGTATTTTCGTGCAGCTCTTCATCGCCAGGTCAAGTGTTGACTGTCACACGTCGCAGATTTTGTGTGGGAGTCAACAGCCAATCAGAATGCTCGGCTAGGACCCAAGTGGCACGACTTGGCGAGCGGGAGCTCCAAGGTATAGCATGCAACGGGCCACTCCAATTCCGAACTAAGACCGTACTAAAACAGGATCATTTCTATAGTATGTTCATTTCTACTTGGTTTTCCAACGTAGACAATTCTCAATGCGTTTGATGATAATCTCTGGTTCCTCTCGGCGCCTCGGGATGTCGGTCGTGTGCTGCTGGGGCCTCTTGTGGCCGCGGCGCCGCGACATTGATGAACGTCCGCTGTCGCATTCCAAGGCAGCGTGAGCGAGGTGGAACGATATGAGAGCGCATTGAGACCCCTCATTTCAGTATGTACTACTTTTCCCTTCGATTCTCTTTCTATTCATTCACGCACTAGAATGCTACCTCCCCCTCGTCTCGGATACGGTACTCTCTCCGATGGGCCCGGTTCGAAAGCAGCACACAGTATCACTAGGCAAAGGTTGGACATGCATTGCATCGACACTCTTTTGGTTCACTCCTATCGAA
>JAADVY010000078.1:0-32775 GCA_023336035.1 Pythium plurisporium
ATCCTTCCACCGAAAGTGGCTGGTGGTCAACCGGAGCACACGGGCAACAAGACCGAATGTGCGCTTTTGCAATTTGTCCGTGATTGTGGGATCGAGTATCCTCAAGTGCGAGCCAACACGGAAGTCGCGCACATGCTGACGTTCTCGAGTAAGAAGAAGCGGATGTCGGTGGTAGTGCGGAAGTCCCCGTCCACGTGTCGGATCTACACAAAGGGTGCGACAGAAGTGGTGTTGGGTTTGTGTTCCAAGATGAAGCGGCTGGACGGCTCGGTCGCGAGCCTTGACTCGAATCAGAAGGATATCATTGTTCGATCGGTCATTGAGAAGTACGCGTCGCAAGGCTACCGTACGCTGTGCATGTCCTACCGCGATGTGGACTGCTCCGCCGAAGAGATCAGCAAGTGGCCCGATGACGAGGTGGAACAAGACTTGACGTGCGCAGGTATTGTGGGCATCGAAGACCCTGTGCGCAACGAAGTGCCTGACGCCATCAAGATCTGTCACCGCGCTGGTATTGTCGTGCGCATGGTCACGGGTGATAACATCACGACGGCGCGATCGATTGCCGGCAAGTGTGGGATTCTTCAAGCTGGCGACAACGCATTGGTGATGGAAGGCTTGGAGTTCCGCACACGTGTGCTCGATGGTCGTGGTAACATCATCCAGTCCGAGTTTGACAAGATCTGGCCATCTCTTCGAGTTCTCGCTCGCTCTTCACCGAAGGACAAGTACACGCTTGTCACGGGGTTGATGCAAGCGAATGTCATGCCGTATGGCCCTCAGGTGATTGCTGTGACGGGTGACGGCACCAACGACGCGCCCGCGCTCAAGAAGGCCAACGTCGGTTTCGCAATGGGCATCAGCGGTACAGCCGTCGCGAAAGACGCCTCCGACATCATTCTCATGGACGACAACTTCACCTCGATCGTGCAGGCGATCAAGTGGGGCCGCAACGTGTACGACTCGATCGCCAAGTTTCTGCAATTCCAACTCACGGTCAACGTCGTTGCGATCGCTCTAGCGTTTCTTGGCGCCGTCATTCTGGAGCAGTCGCCACTGACAGCAGTGCAAATGTTGTGGGTGAACCTCATCATGGACTCGTTTGCCTCGTTGGCGTTGGCGACCGAGCCACCTACGCAAGCTCTGTTGGAGCGACGACCGTACCCAAAGACCAAGCCGCTGCTCTCCAAGGCCATGACCAAGCACATCTTTGGCCAGTCCGCTCTCCAATTGATCATCCTGCTTTGGCTCACTTTTGCAGGTGAAAAGATGCTGGGCGTCGAGTCAGGTCGATACCAAGATCTCCCTGAAGACCACAAGAAGGACCCGACGGTTCACATGACCGTGATTTTCAACACGTTTGTGTGGCTGCAGCTCTTCAACGAACTGAACTGCCGCAAGATCCACGACGAGCTCAACATCCTCGACGGCATCATGGGCAACCACGTGTACATCTACGTCACGATCTACCAGATTTTCATGCAGGTCATCATCGTGCAGTTCACGGGTCGCTTCTTCAACTGCGCACCACTGAATGCGGCGCAATGGGGCATCTCGATTGGTCTGGGGGCGCTCTCGCTGCCCGTGGGCTTTGCACTCCGCTTCTTGTCGTCCAAACGGCTCCCCGCGTGGATGGCCATTTGCCACGAGAGCGACGCCGTGGACGTGAACGGCATGCCGGGCCTCGAGAAGGCGCTGAAGAAGGGCGCCTCGGCGAGACTGACGGTCCAGTAGTAGCCCGCCCATACAGATGCAGATACAGTAGTTTCTTCTCCATAACAACCCCCATTGTATATTCCGCCCCCATGCTCCGCGTCGATTCCAGCAGCATCACGCCCATGTACTTAGATAGTGGGAGTGGGGTGGCTCTTCTGTGTGGCTGGTTGTGGGACCAGTCAGATTCCGCGTCCACCGTTTAGACTCGTGTTTGGTTAGGTGTGACCCGGCCATGAATCTCTAACCGCCCCCTCTAAAGCAACACAGATTTGCTGGCGCGCTGTGTCTGTCGCATTGTGCTATTAGGCCCTCTTGGCTGAAGCATCTTAGATAGAGAGCGAGAAATCGCCCGGTATCCGCTCCGTCTGGGCTCCTCCTCTGGCCCACTGTCCTTTCCCTCCGGACCTTGGGGTGGAGGCCTGTCACAACCACGTCAGCGGACCCAACCAGTTTCGCTTCCGCCAACCGCCGACCAACGGACTAACCACCGTCGGGCCTAACCATGGTGCAGTTCGCCAAGAAGCTCGCGGCCGCGCAGCGCCCCGAGTGGCAAGGGTGTGTTTAGACGCGAGAGGGTGTCGTCGTCAGCGTCTAACCGTGTCTCCTGTAGCCACTACCTCGAGTACAAGCAGCTCAAGAAGAAGCTCAAGAACGTGCTCGCGTCGCGCCGCGATCTCCACGCGGCGCAGCCCACAGCCGCCGCGCAAGAAAAGTTCCAGCGCGCGCTGGACGGCGAGGTGGAGCGCGTCGTGCTGTTTTTTCTCACGCAGCAGGGCGAGTTCGCGCGCACGCTCGCGACGCTGCGCAAGGAACAGAGCGACGTGCTGCTCGAGGCGCGCGACCTCGACGCCATGCACGCGCTCGCCGATCGCTTCCGCCGCACGGGCGACGAGCTCGTGCAGCTGCTCCACTACGTCGAACTCAACGCGACGGGCATCCGCAAGATCCTCAAGAAGCACGACAAGCTCATGAAGGAGCACAAGATCATGGGCTCGTACCTCTCCTCGCGCACCGACTCGCAGGCCTCCCATCTCCAGCAGCTCTACCATGACGAGGGGATTTCAGCGATCATCGCGACCATCCGCTCGGCGCTCAGTGAGCTGCGTGTGCTGGAAGTCGCACTTGCGGCCGAGCACACGAACAAGTCGCTCGTGCGCAGCATCTCCGAGGACGAGCCCGTGCTCTCCAAGATCGCGCTGGCGCGGCGTCGACTCCAACAGTCCACGCAGTACGTCAAGACCATTGCGGCGCAGGCGCTGATTTTCGATGGCGAGTCGTCCGAGGACGAAGAAGACGAGGCCAGCGGCTACCTGAGCTTCCGCCCTCGCGCTCGCACGTCCGAGATCTCGCGCTTCATCAACATGAGCTGTACATTCCTGTACATGATGAACTACTACATCGTCGCGCCGACCAGTGGCGATTACGCCGCGGCGCTTGGCGGCGAGGCCGCGCTCTCCGGTGTGATCGTCGGTATGACACCGATCGCGTCGCTGGTCAGTGCCGTGCTCTACAGTTGGTGGGCCAACCGCTCGTACCGTGCGCCGCTTCTCTTCGCGACGTGCTGTCTCGTGGTCGGTAATCTCTTCTACGGTCTCGCGCTCTACTACAACAGCATCGCCATGGCTATTGCTGGTCGTCTGCTCAACGGTTTTGGTGGCGCGCGTGCCATCAACCGACGCTACATCGCCGACAACTACTCGCGCGAGGAACGTACGCAGGCCTCGGCCATGTTTGTGACCGCGAGTGCGCTGGGTATGGCCGCCGGTCCGGCGTTCGCCGCGCTGCTCGACTACACGCCCGACTTCAAGTTGTTCGGCGTAGCGATCACGACCGAGACTGCGCCTGGTTGGGTCATGTTTGTGTTCTGGATCCTGTACCTCGTGGCCACTCTGTTCCTGTTTGAAGAACCGCCTCGTCCGGACCGTGTGTACCGCATCGAGAACGCGACCACGTCCATGGAGGCCGGCAAGCTCAGCAGCGAGACGACGGCGCTGCTGGCCACGCCCGGCGGCACGCCGCACAAGCCGCCGCCGCTCTCATCGCTGTGGCACAACGTACCCGTGGTCGCGACGCTCGTGATCTATATCGTGCTCAAGCTCGTGCTCGAGTGTCTGCTCACGGCCAGCTCGACCATCGCGCAGTACTACTTCCACTGGAACTCAACCGACTCGGGCTTTTACCTCGCGGCGCTCGGGCTGCTCATGTTCCCGACTAACGTGATCGTGAGCTGGCTCTGCATGCGTTACGACGACCGCGAGCTCATCGTGCGGTCCGAGATTCTCATGCTGCTGGGCGTCGCGGCGATCATCAAGTACTCGGCGTCGTACTCGGCCGTGCAGTTTGTCATCGGCGGCGTGCTCATCTTCATCTCGACCAACGTGCTCGAGGGCGTCAATATGTCGCTGCTCTCCAAGACGATTCCCAAGTCGTTTGCACGTGGCACGTTCAACTCGGGTCTGCTCGCCACCGAGGCCGGCACGTTTGGCCGTGCGCTCGGCGACGTGGCCATCACGGTCGTCGGCCTGCCGGGCATTCAGTACGTGCTCAACTGGACGTTCGTACCGCTCGTGCTCACGTGCGCGCTCACGATCCTCTACACGTTGCGCGTGTACCCCAAGCTCGCCACGCACGACTAGAGACTCGTCGTCAGCGACTTTTCTAGGCTCAACTCGTTAACAACTCCATGATTTTCTTTAAAAGTTTTTCACTTCTGCTCGCGTTCGATCACGACGGCCGAGGCACCACCGCCGCCGTTGCACACGGCCGCACAGCCAAAGCGTCCACCCTCCTGCGTGAGTACCGAGCTGAGCGTAACGAGGATACGTGCACCCGAGCAACCGAGCGGGTGACCGATCGCGACGGCGCCACCATACACGTTCACGCGCTTGGTGTCGGGCAGGCCGAGCAACTGAGCGTTCGCGAGCGCCACGACCGAGAACGCCTCGTTCACCTCAAAGAAGTCGACCTGCTCGAGCGAGATCTGCGCGTGGTTGAGTGCCTTGGGGATCGCAAGGGCCGGCGATGTCGTGAAGCGTTTGGCGTCCTGCTCGGCATCGGCAAAGCCACGTACGACCGCGAGGATCTTGTCACCTAGTCCGAGGCTCTCGGCCTTGGCGCGGCTCATGAGCACGAGCGTCGCGGCGCCGTCGTTGATGGGCGACGCGTTGCCGGGCGTGACCGTGGCACCGCCCACCGTACTGTCGGCTGGCGCCGTGAAGCACGTGCGCAGCTTGGTGAGCGTGCCGTAGTTGACCTCGCGGGCGACGACCTCTTCGTCTTCAGTCACGCGCACGGTCTCCTTGCGGGTCTTGACGTCCACAGGCACGATCTCGGCTTGGAACTTGCCGTCGCGCGTGGCCTGCAGCGCGCGGCGGTAGCTCTCGGCGGCGTACTGGTCCTGTGCGTCCCGTGAGATGCCGTACTCGCTCGCGCAGTGCTCGGCGAGATCGCCCATCGGGATCTTGTCGAACGCGTCAAAGAGACCGTCCTATAATACGATACGACCGTTAGCACATGAGCCATCCAAAAGACTTGATTCCAGAGCACGGTACCGTCTGGATGGCGTCGCTGAAGACGAGCTCGCCAAAGCGCGCGCCCGTGCGGGCCTTGGCGCTGAGGTGGGGCGCCTGGCTCATGCTCTCCATGCCACCGACGACCACGACGTCGCGCTGGCCCAGCAGAATCGACTGCGACGCCAACATCAGCGCTGTATTCCATTCCGTTTTGGGTTAGTTCTCTCCCCCCTCTGTCGTGACATGCGTCCAACGAATATATGTTCCCTCACCTTTCATGCCGGACGCGCAGACCTTGTTGACGCTCGTGCAGGGCACCGTGGCCGGTAGTCCAGCCCGCACCGCGGCCTGCTTGGCCGGCGACTGGCCCACCCCGGCGCCCAGCACGTGGCCCAAGATCACTTCCTCGACGTCCTCTGGTGCGACGCCCCCGCGTGCGAGCGCCTCGCGGATCGCGATGGCGCCGAGTTCCGGGGCCGCGAGTGTCGCGAGTTTGCCCTGGAACGAGCCCACGGGCGTGCGTGCGACGCCGACGATGCACACGTCGCGAGGGGTCTTGTGTGTAGACGGGACAGAACTCATGGACGTGGTGGAGGAACACGAGGTCTTGACGCGCTTGGTAGCCGGGGGCGAAGATGCGAATGTCGTGTTGTCGACGAATTGCATTCTGTTTGGTGTGTCACGCCCAAGAGAAGATGACGGCAAGACAAGAGTAGCGATATGAAGTAGCGTTAAAGAGGAAACAACGGCTTCTGGTTGGTGGAAAATCGATCCGTGAAGTTGGCTACGGATGAGACGGCACGACGAGAATCGTCCATCGGATTTGAGAGAAAATGGAGCGGCCGGCGATCGCCTCGATTTGCGTCGAGCGAGCGCCATGGAGTCGGAGGCGAGCGTCAATCTATAGTGTACATCGCGCAGTGGGTCGTTCGTTATCTCCACCGATAGATAGATCTCGAAATAGACTCATGTATCCCACGACGACACGACAGCAGTCCGAAACGTGACCAGCAAAGCGCACGCGAGCAGCCGATAGTCCCTCTGTGGTATCTGTCGCGTGCCGTGCATCATGAGCCAAAATCTGACGACAGAGGAGCTGGCCGAGTTCCGGGAGATCTTCAATCTCGTCGACCGGGTAGGCTCAACGGGATGTTGCGGATCTACGACTAGAGTAAGAGCTGATAAGGCACGTTCGCGCCTCTGTAGGACCGCGGAGGTTCGATTACCAAGGTAGAGCTCGGCGAACTCATGGACACGTTGGGCATCGACACGTCGCCCGAAGAGATCGATCTCATGATCCACGAGATCGACCAAGACAGCAACGGCGAAATCGACTTTGACGAGTTCGTGGCTGTCATGTCACGCAAAGTCAATGCCACGTACACTTCCGATCAGGTGAAGAGCGCCTTCAAGGCGTTCGAGGGCAACGCATCAGCACCCGGGTACATCAAGGCCGATAAGCTTCTCACTGCACTAACCACGTACGGAGCCGATCGCATCTCGCCTGAACAAGCGCAGGAACTGATCAGTCAGCTTGAGCCCGACTCGCAGGGAAACATCAACTACGTTGAATACGTCAATATGATGATGTCGGAGTAATACAGGCTTGAATAGACCCCACTGAAATCATGTCTGGCTTTGCTCTTCGTCCGTGATGCGTGTTGTCTCGCTCTCCTCCAGAGTTTCGATGGACGACAAGCGAGGGCGTGGTGACTCGATCCGAATAACAGTACACGTCACGTCGTCATGAAAGCGTCGTCGCTCACGCCCGCGCGGTAAGGCCATCAACTCATGTAGCAGCATCCCATCACGATGAGCAACTTTCTCTAGTGCAACGTGAACGAGCGCCGCGCTACTGTTTGAGAAGAGAGCAGACTGCTGGGAATCTACGGTTCAAGCATTTGGTGAGCTGATTGAGGAGAGCATCAGTTCATTCACGCCTCGAAAACTACGCACCAAACTGCGTGACTACCTTCACTGCTTCCTCCGAACCCACAACTTCCCACAGCCCGTCACTGGCGAGGACTAGAATCTGGTCAGTGAAGTCGTTTTCGCTCAGATCATACTTGCAGATACTGGGTTCGACGGTGATGTACGGAACTTTGCTCTGGCGACAAAAACCAGTCAAATTCGGGTCTGACGATGCCAGCATACAGCGATATGCAGGAAATTTCTAACCTTGAACGGAGCCGCGCTGAGTTCTTCGTATTTCAAGTAGAAATCACCAAATGCCCTGGTTACAGCAAGGCTTCCAGCCACACGTTTGACACCGTATACATTCTCGCTCTCCTGGTCGTCTTTGCTCAGCCTGATCGCGTTTCTGTCTCGTGATCGCTCCATGACAAGCTTCACCTCTTTGGCATTGCGACAATTGTGCTCTGTGGACAGCTCACGCGCCCAGACACGATCAGTCATGGGATCTCGCCGGCCAATCACAGCCTCACAGTCACCGACGTTTGCAATGTATAACATCGACCGCACGATCAGCGCTACAACAGCACACGAGCCTGCATTGCAGTATCCCTTAGACATGCGAATATTGATTGGAAGAGACTCGAGGTAGTGCTTCAGCATATCGTCGCATGTGATGAATGCTTGCCTCAACGCACTTTCGATATCGTTTGGAGAGGAATTTGACGAAACTCGAGCGAAGATCTCGTTGCAAAGTGTCTTGCGCAGATGACTGTGTACATTAAACAAAGGTCAGGCTCACTCCACTCACACACGGCATTCCCTCAAGCTTGACACGTACTCTACGGCGACGGCACCCCCATGCCCATCCAAAACAACGTGGAGCCGAACCCCTATTAGATATTCAAAGATCGCATGGCTTCAGTCGGACGGAGGTCTGTCAACCGAAGCACAATCGCAAGACATACCTGGATCGCCCGGCTTGATTGCATTCACACTTCGATCTTCGCTTGGCGAGTTGGCTTCATAGTGGCTTGTGTAACATTGGAATTCGGGTATGTCGGCTGAAGTATCAAGTGTCGTATTCTTTAACGGGGAGGACAACGGGTCCGTACTGCCGTTTGCTTCACACTGGCATCGGACACCATCAACGGAGCTTCGTACAGTCAGCTGTGCCCCACTCGTCGGTGTCCACGAACAGCTATAAACGATCTGGTGCTTGGCGAGCTCGTCCAGCAAGCTCGAACTGGTCGCGACCACGAAACCCATACCGACAACATCCGCGCCGGTTGCTGTCAGAGCTTCACGAGCAGCGAGCAGCGGGCTCAGCGAGTCGATCCAGTCACACACAAGCAGCACACGTGCCCCCACACGTCTAGGAGGCAGCAGTTCTCGTCGATACTCTACGAATAAGCCCGTCGCTTCGTGATGAAAGCTCGCCACCCGTTGGCAGTCCGGACGCACATTCGTGGCCGGCATCCCAGGAGCGCCGTTCGACGCAACACTCTCCACAGGAGCAGTCTTGAGAGCCTTTCCACTAGCTGGACGTCCACGCTTCTTTGCTCGAGGTCGAGGGGAGGGAGATACAGAAGCTTCGGTTTCCAAGCGAGGGCGATGCACACTCACTTGTCCAAGTGCTGCCAATCATATTCATACGAGTCGTCAGTACACTCAGCCGAATACGCCTATGATCATACAAAAAACTCTAATACCTGCACTGTGACGGCCCGCCAGTGCACCTGCGATTGCACTCGTAAAGCCATGTGCAGCCCTGGCATCCGCGTCGTGGACAGCGACGACCAGATCCACGCCCGACTGGCGAAATGGCGCGAGCAGATCGTCGCTCAGTGTGCGTAGTGCATCACTATCCGAGAGTACACTTGTGAGGTCGATGGGCGCTTGCGTGAGCGGTGTCTCGCCGCCGCAGCGGCCCGTGAGGTCGAGCTGTCGCACGTAGGAGCCGCCGCGAGCAGACGCCGTCGGATGGATGTACGACGCCACCGCAGCAGGCGCCTCACACGGCGTCAGCATCACCGCATCAGTCTCTGGAGAGGGGACAGCAGCGGTACTGCTCACGACCTTCGTCGTGGTCGCCTTGGTGCGTCCGTTGCCGCGGCGCGGCGTCTTCTCGACGCCCATCGGTGGGGGGATACAGTAGTGTCAAGGGGCTTTCCCACACTGCTCACTCCAACGCTGAATATAACCAACGTTGGTTACTTTGGCACCAACTCAGGTGGTGATGGTATTACAGTTCGCGACGCGAATGATGCACGGCGCATCACCAAGCGGCATCGCCCAATGCGTTCAGGAAGATTCGCTCCGCCTGGTCGCGTCGCCCCCGCGAGACAAGTCGCGCGCAGCACGTACGTACACGTTGTACGTAATCCCACCTTTGTTGTCCCTCTGGGTCCAAGGGGTTCCCGTTCCATCCCTCACTTGTGGAAAGCTCCCCCATTGCGATGCGACCGTCAGGTGTGCTGCAGACGAACAAATATCGCTGTATTACCTATCGGTCGCTAATAACATCTCTGATGATAGATCCTCTCCTACGCGGCCGCGTCGTGCGCCACGTGCGCTGCAACCGCACGCTCAAGCATCTCTTCTTCACGAGCGGCGTCCACTACTATGAGCTGGACGTCGCACGCATGGACAAACGCGCGACAGGCATGGTCGTCGGCGCCGTACCTTCCGAGAGCTTTGACAGCGAGACGCTCAATGGGCCACTAAACGCATGGACCCACGGCGCGGTCGGGTATGCGGCCTACGGTGCGATCCTCCAGAACGGCACCGAGGTCTCGACCCACGTGGAGCCGTTTAACGAGGGCGATGTCATCGGCGTGCTGCTGGACCTCAACACGCGCACGATCGCGTTCTTCCGCAACGGCCATCGAGTCGCGTACGTCGCCGAAGAATGGCGCCGCTCGCCACGCGCCGTCGACGATCTCGCATCGACACGCTCCCACGACAACAACGAGCAGAAGCGCCAGCTGGTCGCGCCGCTCCGCTTTGCGTCGCGCGCCATGTTCGCGGCCGTCACGTTCTCGCCCGCGACCGACCTGTTTGACGTGTATGCGACGCGCTTCCCATCGGGGCTTTCCTCGCATCTTCCATCGTTGAAGTCGCATTAACACCTCATGAAGCACTAATTTGTGGAGTAGAGTACTGCATTCATATCTATTGTTTCTAACTGTCACATCCAAGTCATCCCCATCGTTCCCGCGAACCAAGGCACGCGCTCTCGCCTCGCTCCTCCTCCTCATGACCACTGCCGCTCCTCTGAGCCGCGGCTTTTACGATGCGCAGAGCGGCGCCAGTGAGCTGCTCGCGCTGCTCTACACCAGCAGCCGTGATGCGCCTGGCGCCGCGAGTGCGTCGTCGCCATTTGAGCTGCTGGGCGATGCCAAGCCCCAGCAGGGCGTCGAGGCCAACGCCGAGCCCGTCGAGTTCAAGGGCATCCGCGTGCGCGACTGGATCATCGGCTGCAACAAGACCCACATCACTCCCGTGGACGATTTGGACAAGTGAGCGTTTGCTGTGCCGAGCGAGCAGGTCGTAGGCGATGACTGACATGGAATGGAATGCGGCAGGTTTGGGGACGAGGCCAAGCTGACGCCGCCGGAGATGGTGTTTGGCAAGAACCAGCTGCTCTTCCACCACGAGCCCAGCGGCGTGACGTACAACTTCCTCGCGTTGGAAGCGCTCAAGGGCGCGCACTTTCCGCCGCCGCAGAGTGACCAGGCAGCGGACATCGTCGCGCAGCAGCAGCTGAAGGTCTCGGTCGCCAAGCAGAACGCAAAGTACGTCAAAGCTAACCCACTGTGCTCCTAGAAGATGGCTGACATGCTGTGGTGTCACAGTGACGAGGTGAAGGAGCTCAACATCACCTACGACTGGACGTTCACGACGGACTACAAGGGCACGCTGCAACGCATCGTACACCGTGATGCGGACGGCGTGCCTCAGTTCGAACGGTCCGAAGATGTGCCGGTCGACGCGACGGAAGAACGCATTGATCTCAACAAGCTCCGCGAGCGCGAGCCGATCCTGTGGTTTGAAGACGTTGGCCTTTTCGAAGACGAGCTCCACGACCATGGTGTTTCGGTGATGTCGATCAAAGTGGTGCGTAGAAGTGAGATGATTGCTTGGTTTGAGGGTGCTCACATTTGTGGGTCGTTTGCTAGCGTGTGATGCCCTCGGGTTTCTATGTGCTTGCGCGCTACTGGATGCGTCTCGACCACGTTGTTGTGCGTCTCCACGAGACGCGCGTGCACCACTTGTTCGGACGTGACTACATGATCCGAGAGTACACGCGTAAGGAAGAGCAGTTTGAGGCTCTGTTCGCCAAGGGTAACCCACGTGGCATGGCTCACTACACCAACATCGACACGTACCAGCACCTTTTGCCGGTCCGTGAGACTGTGGTCGAGAAGATCCAGCTGCAGTGAAGCAAATAGAAGAAGACTTTTTGGTACGGTACATTGAAGGGATTGAGTTTAAGGTGCTACCGTTGTTGGCGCCTCGTCTAGAACTCTTTGAATGGAGTTGAGCTGCTTGAAGAATGCAAGTAGTTCTTCGTGATTCATCTCAATGTCCACCTTCTCCTGAAAATGATACCCACACAACCCACCGGAAATGTCAGTGATAGAAGAACGCAGTTAACCTGCTTGTTACAGCTGGCCGTACGGTCTTGTCGTCATCTGCGAGTTGGAGCTGGAAGACGGCAAGCGGCTCGCTTTGGTTGCCAAGGTACCGATTGGCCAGCTCGACTTGAAGTTGCCACTGGCTCTGCTTGAGCGTGGTCGTCGGCTCCATCGGCAGCACACGCGCGAGCTCATCGGCCACGTGGCGCCCTTTCTTTCGCCACAGCTTTTCAAGGATCCCCACGACGTCACTCTCCACACCATCCGCTGCGAGTACGGCAGCTTGGATGCCGTCACCGAATGCCGCCGCTTGCTGCAAGATCGCCGTCGCGACCGCCACCACGGCGTCGATCTCGTCGGTGGACAGCTGGAGCATTGACGTCAGCTGCTCCATCTCTTCCGACGAGAACACGTCCCCATTCTCGGTCTATTGGTGTGGTTTTCGTTCAAATTGTCCCGGGTGGAATCCCACACCCAACATCAGCAAAAGATCGTAGCGACAGAAACGAGTTGGTCCCGAACGTACCGTTGCAGAGACGCGCTTCTCGAGAATGTGACCCAGCACCTGCGGCAGCTTGTCGCGCGGCACGCGGTTCAGCACAGAGACGCTGCTTCGCACGGTTAGGCTTTCATGAGAACCCGATCCTCCTCAGACACTTGCCGATGTCATACCTCGCCATGTTTTGTTTCTCCCTTGGAAGGAAGGAAATGTCGAAGCTGCATTCCCTTTGTTATCGCATACGCTACACTACACAACACAGGGACGACCTGACACAACCGACACTATTGTAGAGAAAATCTTGGGCAGACGCGAACCCATGGGGAATGCCGTGGTCCGTGTGAACGGCCACGCGTACGAGCGCGAGGGCGCGCTGGCAGAGGGCGGATTCGCGAGTGTCACTCGTGTGCGGCGTGGCGGCGCGCTCTTCGCGCTCAAGTGGACCCGCGGCATCGGCGACGACGCGCAGTTGCAGCGCGTGCTGCTGGAGATCCAAGTGCAGCGCAAGCTGCAGCACCCGAACGCCATGCGGCTCGTCGAGACCGAAGTGCGTGTGAGCCAAGACGCCGTGGGACGATCCGCACGCAAGGAAGTGCTCATGGTGTTCCCGCTGTATCCGCGCGGGACGCTCCAGCAACATCTCGAGATCGCTTACCAACAACGTACGTAGCCGCCGATTGGGAGGTTTCGTAGGAGGTGGCTGAGGTGTATACCTTGTAGAAATTGTAGCATTCGCAGAAGCCGAGTGCCTTCGCATTTTCACGTTGCTGGTCGAGGCCGTACTGGAACTGCATGCGAGAGGCTTCGCACACCGCGACATCAAACCGCACAACGTGTTGCTCACCTCGGACGATCCCGTGGAGCCCGTGCTGACGGATTTTGGGTCGGTCGCCCCGGTCAGAGTCACGATCGCGAGTGCGCACGACGCGATGGAGTTGTTCGAAGACGCCGCGCAGTTCTGCAGCGCCGCGTACCGTGCACCGGAACTGTGGGAGGCGCATTCGTCCAGAGCGCTTCGCGGGGAAGTGGACAACGGCAAGGCCGATGTCTGGTCGCTGGGCTGTCTGCTGTACGCGATGGCATTTGGACCGTATTCACCATTTGAGAACGCGACTGAGGGCTTGCTGCAGCTCGCGATCTTTAGTGGTAACGTGCGGTTTCCGCCCGACAAGACCCGATTTGGTGGCCAGTTCTCCCCAGCATTTACGGATTTCGTGCTCTGGATGCTCACCGTGTCGACGGAGGAGAGACCAACCATCTACCAAGTGCTCGACCGAGTAGACGATCTACGAGCGGGCCGTCGCATCGGCGCCAAGGGCGGCAGCCGACGAAGCCTGAGCCTGCGCCGCTCGATATCCAAGAAGGCGTCGTCCAAACATGCGTCAAGTGCAGATGACTGGGCAGACTTTACTGCATTCAACCGGGAGATTGACGAGACCACCAACAGTCCACAGTCCGATCTCACAATTGTGTCGGCGCACTCGTCGATTGTATCTGGGGCATCATGGCAAGTGGTATCTGGACGCGAGTCCAACGCCGACAGCACATTTTCTCCACGATCTATTACACGGGTCTCCAGTCTCAAAGGCGGCGATATAGACCAAAGGCGGAAATTATCGCTGCAAGGCAGACAACTATTGGCCACGGCACTGCGATCATAGTCTGCTTCTACAGTACTCTATCTATTCACTGCGACAGATCCTTGTGAATGAAACCAACAAGAGTGGTGTCTCCACGTGAATATCCGGATAAAATGTCTTGAGAATAGTCAAGACTTCGGTCTTGCTCGTGAACCCTGTCTTCCTCAATGTCGTTTCGTCAATGGTCGCCAGCGTGACTGCACTGTCGACGTGGTCGATGCGCAGAAACGCAAAGGCCTCTCGAGCTTTCTCGTTTTGCGACGACTCGGTGGTTGCGACCACTGTGCTGTGCTGTACAATCTGTCCAAGGTCCGAGTTGGCATCGTTCTCCACGTCCGAGACAAGCCGCATTGTGATGGTCTTTTTGTGAGCGAGAATGTCTGCGACCAGGGACAGGCCAAAGTCCAGCCGGGGGAGAAGCGATTGATAGCAAGATAGTTCTGGCTGCCACGCGATATTTGCGTTCACGATGCTCGTATCAAAGCGATGCACATGCTCGAAAAGCTTGAGGTCTTGCATGAAGCGTGCGTTGATCTCGACCCACGGGCGAATCATTCTACAAGAGGCCACTCCCGCAATTGGTTATCGCCTTCCCAGGTGAAGCACGGGCACTAATAGTTGAGTCCTACTTGATGCGTTCGATTGCCTCGTCGAGCGTGAACTTTTGCGTGGTGATCAGCCACGCCGCCACAAGCGACGGGGACCGCGAGCGTCCAGCCATACTGTTTTAACAAGACAAACAAAATCATTACAACCTGGCCGGTCTTTCAGCACGTTGAAAACAACCGAGTAGACTCACCAGTGGACGAGCACATTGCAGTCTCGCCGTTCTGCGTTGGCACTAGCATCCATCCACGTGAGTGGGTTAGTCCATCACCACTAAACATTCTGCTATGGCTCGTACATGGTCGTCTGCAGCATCACCAACAGCTGCGGCAGTCGCACAAACAGTGGCTCATCCAGTGAGTCCTCCATACGAACAAGCACGCGTACAACGCCGTCGTCTCCGCCATCGGTTTCGACGCGCTCGTCGTCGCCACCCAGCAACGCCATTGTCGCGCCGATGGAGCTGCGTGCCAACGCCTCACGGTTTCTCGCGGCGTCGATCGAGCCCAGGAACACACGTGAGTGGATGCGCATGGGCGTGTCGTCCGCCACCTCCTCTACCTCGTACTCTTCCTCATACTCGCTGCCCTCATACTCGCTGCCCTCCATCGCGCTTGCGATTACCCCACCCAATAGAGCTCGAATCTGAGTCCGTCGTTAGGCTCATCTGAGGCTGACTCTTGTCTTGAATACCGGTATCAAGCCGGTACCTGTCATTTCTGCCAATCGACCCACCTCGCTCGGACCCCCCAGTCGCTGTTACTCGTTGAGGAGCTCTTTTTTCTGAGCTGCAGCACTGACGACGGGCCGCAGGGGAAGCGAACGCACGCGGGACCAGCACACGACGCCGTGGCGGACCCATCCTCTCGCTCTCTATCCACACGCACAGCATATATGAGTGCACGCGGCGCGCGGCGCGAGGGCGCGGAGATCGAGCTGCTCGAGGACGAGATGGACGCGCTCCGAGTGGACGAGCACGGCCGTGGTGACGAGGAGTTTGTGAGCGGCTCGTCCATCGATTCGAGTGAGCTGGAGGAAGACGAGGAAGACGACGAGGAGCTCGAGGATGAAGACGGCGCCGAGGACGGCAGCGAAGAAGAGACGAGCTGGATCGCGTGGTTCTGCTCGCTGCGCGAGAACGACTTTCTGTGCGAAGTGGACGAGGAGTACATCGAAGACGACTTCAACCTCACGGGGCTCAACACGATCGTGCCGTACTACGACTACGCGCTGGATCTCATTCTCGACATTGAGACCCCGCATGGTGGGTGTCATGTGTAGTATGTTATTCGTTGTTTCATCACTGACCGGGACTGCCTTGATAGACCAAAACCTCACGCAGATGCAACAAGAGATGATCGAGTCGGCCGCCGAGATGCTCTATGGCCTGATCCACTCGCGGTACATTCTCACGACCAAGGGCATGGCGGCCATGCTAGAAAAGTACCAGAACGTCGACTTTGGGCGCTGCCACCGCGTGCACTGCCAGGGGCAGCCCGTGCTGCCCGTGGGCCAGTCCGATGTGCCGCGCCACACAACGGTCAACGTCTTCTGCCCCAAGTGTCGTGATATTTACTTCCCCAAGTCGCAGCGTGCAGGACGTACGTTCTTCTGGATTGCTGCAAGGGATGCGCAATCTCGCCTACTGACATCTGTGTGCTTGGAATCTCACAGAGATTGATGGCGCCTACTTTGGCACGACGTTCCCGCACGCCTTTCTGCTGACGCATTCACAGCTCGTGCCGTCGCCGCCGACGCAAGTGTACGTGCCCAAGATCTACGGCTTCAAAGTCCACAAGACAAGTGAGTACTACACGGGCAAGAAGAAGTCTGCCAACAGTCCAGATAGAAACAGCCACCGTCGTGGCCGAAAACGATTCGACCGCATGCTGCGCAGCTAAAGCACCGCAGCTCCCTGGGCGACACTCTTGTGCCCTTGCTTCACAGGAGTATCGCTCTTGGATTGCATCTCCTATCGGGTGGTGGTGGGGAACTGAGGCGGCCCTCATATAGAGCTTCAGGGCGTGCCTCCGATCTAGCGCCGACCGAGCGGATGCATCGAAGCTTGGGGACGAGAGTGATGACGGCGTTTCTTGAAAGGACGTTCGATCGCAATAGTGTTGTAGAATTTTTTAAGCTTCAGACAAAGACATACCCACTGCACACCACACACCGTGGCGATTTGTTCCTACAGATTGATACCATCGATCCAGAGATCGAGTTCGCCGTGCGGCATACGGTAGAGATGGAGCGCGATGGTGATTCCACCTTCTTTGCCATGGCCGATGTCTAGCCTATTCTTGAGGATGTAATCTTTAACAACTTCAAAAGTGATTGTCGGCTCATCTTCGGACTCTTCTAACACGGACAAACCCGTTGATGTCTTGGCTGGGCTAAACTGTGGCAGCTCGGTTGACCTCAAGATTGATGTCGTGTTAAGAGAGCTGAGTGCGGACGGCGTTAGTAGTCGAGCAAGAGACCCAGCATCTGTGGCTACCATATCGTCCAACGGAGTTGGCAACTTGTGTTCTTTGAGGAGCACATTGGACCGGAGACGAATCGCCTGAGGGGGTCTATCCTGAAGTTCGCCATCCGTGACGAGGAACTCAATTTCAGGGATATCGGAGTTTGCTGTAGCTGGAGCAACACGGATGCCGTGAAGTGCGACATGGACCCGTATGTACCGGTGTGACAGCGCGTCCATGGATTCACCAATCGTAGCAACCTCTTCAAAGGGAAAGTTGTAGCCGACTCCTGTGGATTGGTCTGATAACTGGGGGTTGAACGACGAAATCCAATGATGTTGCGGGTCCTCAACGTCATGCTCATCCGTTGCAGCGAGCAGCGAAAGCGATTCCGCGACGGCATTCTGGAGAGTGACGGGTGAGCTGAAAGGTTCATAGTCCGCAAGAGCAGAGCCTTCGAGCCAACTTTCGGTCGTGGCTCCAAGTGGTGAATCAATGGCCGAGTACTGCGTTCTGACATCACCAAGCTTCTTCGCGAATGCAAAGGCATCCGAACATTCCACGAAAACTTGGTACGGATCTACCGCATCGTTCAGTAGAAGAGTCGTGTAGACACTGCTCGTTGCAAACTCGACACGGCTTTCGCCATTGTGGGCACGGATCCACCGCAGGTTGGACAGCATCGCGATATCGCCAGCTTGGATCGCGTTAAAAGAGGCTGGCTGTGAGTTCACGTACAGCCTGACAACGAATTCACTCTTGCTGGTGCCATCAATGAGCTTGACCCATCGGTACGTGCGGAGAGGCTCAACAGAAGTCGGGATGTTGAACTCGCGCCGTGGACGATGACGATGCATGCGGCCCACGTAAGTGACCACGCCCGCAAAGTCAAAGTACGTGTTTGCCGACTCTTCCGCTGGGATTACTTCTGGATCGTGTGGTTCCAATGACGTGAGAAATTTTGGTCGTAGCCAAATCGCTGATTGGTTGCGTGACTTGGATCTGTCTGTCCGTTTTCCACCTTTCCCGTGAATTCGTTCTGCACGCTTCTCGAGCACTTTCGTCGTTTCGAGCAGTTGCCAGTACTTCTCTGCAGAAACCATTTAAAATGCCTCGCGTTAGACTACTCGGCCCTGTTTCCGGAAGCTCAAACAGGATGCTTACGTACCTGGAACGTGGCTGACCACTCCAGTTGACAGATGCGGATAGTAGAACAACTTCCTCGCCCTATCGTTCGCATGACGCGGCACGCTTCGTGATACGGTGTACCCCTCAAGCTGAACGAGGTCTCCATCTTGTAGGATTAGAAAGTTTTTGGCAGCCATAGAACCGAAGAATGCGACCTCTACCGAACGTTCTCGGTCCGCTACAAGCACCCCACTCATTAGACCGACAAGATCAGTATCATACGGAGTTCGACAGCAAGAGATAAACTTACACAGCACAATGTGAAACATGAACGGGAACTCGTTCACCACACTAGACACACCGAGGTGAACCAAATTTGACTTGAAACTCACACTGCCGATCATCGGTGGCGGTGCAGGAGTAGGTTTCGGCACGCCGTTGCTCTCTTCCATCTCGCTCGCAGATCGTTTCCGCAGACTCGTCATCACATTGACCTCTCGGAGCGTGTGCACGATGTGATCTGTCGAATTGAAGATGTCCGTGCAATATCGACGGCGACGGTTCCACTCTGCCCATGGTGTCGCAAGAGAAATGGGCGAGAGTGGCTCGTGTTGCACGGGCTCCCATTCGGCGGGGTAGTCGTCCGAATACAGCGAGAGGTAGTACAGTCGTGAGCCTGCGACGGGGAGAGCACCGTGGTCGCGAATGTGGGCCTCCGAGATAAACTGCAAATCCGGCACAGCAGCGACGTTGCCTTGGGTCGACGGCGACGGAGACGCCAGCAGTGCACTCCCCACTGAATACACAATCTTGGCACGCGGCGTCGTGGGCGACTGGGCGGCCTGGCCGACTGTGTCAGCACGCGCCGTGAGCTCGTGGACGACACACACACTGCGTGCATGCTTGTGCGAGGATCCCCGATCGTCCTTGTCCTGCACGCTGATGAGCTCATAGTCGTCGAGCTCGACAATGTCCAGCTCACGCACACGCCCTTGCCAGACCAAGTGGTTGAGCGTCGGCGCGAGCAGCACCTTCATCTTCATCTGCCCATCGCTCAGCAAGAGATCAAACACGTCCGCGTCCAGCGCATCGACGGCACGCGGTGGCAGCACACGCCGCAGGTCCGGATCGGCAATGTCTGTGTACGTCATCACCCAACCCCCCATCGTGGTCAGGTCCGTTCATCACCCTAAGAAAAACCATTGGAGCCACGTACAGCGATAGATGCCCAGCACTTGCAGCGCGAGCGCGCGTCCGCTGCGCTGCAGTCCGGCGTGGAGAATCTGCGTGCCGCCGGACGTGAGTTCGCTGTCGGCGCCCAAGAGACTGCCGCTGCGGCGGCCGCTCAGGCGCCGCACGGGCGTCGTGTACGCATCGGCCATGGTGCGTGATTCCCCCGCCAAAACTGAGGCGCCATCGAGGGGCGGGTCACTCGCTTAAGTACGAATAGACTCCCTAAAGTACGAGAAATTCAAGTTCAAACTGGTCCTCCAGGAGGGTCCCTCTCTCTCTCTCTCTCTGCTTGTTTGATTCGGAACTCGCGCGCTGGAGACCCACATGGCCGCGACGCCCGAGCCGCCGCAGCCGGCGGCGGAGGAGGAGACGACGGCGACGGCCCACGCGATGGATGTGGACGCGGTCGGAGTGGCCGTCGCATCGTCTACGCACAAGCAGCCGACGCGCCGCGTCGCATTCGCCGGCGCCGAGTACATCGAGTACGAACTGGACGCGGCGCCCGTGGTGCGGCGCTGCGGCGTGGGGGCCGCGAACCGCTCGGACGACGACGTCGTGCTCGAGTGGCGCGCGCGTCTGCTGCAGCGCCAGACGGAGCGCATTCTCTGCACGGGCACGGCCGACGGCAGCGACAGCGGCGACGACGACGATGCGTGCAATGTCGCGGGCAACAAGCCCGAACCGGACGCGGCCGCGATGCGCGTGCGGCTCGCGCGCGAGTACGACAAGGAGATGCGCGCGACCATCGCAGCGCGCGGGTTTCCGCTTCTCGATACGGCGCTCGTGCCGCTGCAAGTGCAGTTCCAGGCATCGGAGCTGCTGGTCGCGTGGTCGGTCGTCGCGCCGCACGCAGTGGCAAGCGGCGACCACGGCGATGAGCAGGAAGAGGAGGACGACGACGACGACATGGTACGCGACAGTGCGACGAGTACCCCACCAGGCAAGCTGGACGCATCGGCGTCGCTCGATACGCAGCGCAAGCACTTGGAGCTGTGTCGCAAGCAGGTCTTTGGTCCGGTCGTGGACGGCTACGCGTTCGGCCGGCGGTTCTTCTCCATCGATTCGTTCCTCTCGCTGCTTGAACTCGAGGAGCTCGTCGCGCTGACCGAGGCCCACGGAATGGAGGTGCCACGGGTTCCGTCGGAAGTCGTGGACAAGATCAAGGTCGCGGACCGCGAACTGATCTCGACGTACTCGCCCACGGGGATTGGCAAGCCGCTCAAGATGCTCACGTTCCGAGAGCTCGTGGAAGAGGCGTACGCGCGCGGCATTCTCATGGAGGACGAACGAGACGGCAAGAACAAGAAGTCCAAGCGGGCTTGGGTCGACGCCCTGCGGGTGAGTTCTACTTGATGGCTGTGTGGGCGATTGGAGATATGTGTTGATGACAGAATGTGTGGTGTCAGCCTGCATTACACGCCGAAATGCGTGCTTTCAAGATCCGCGAGGCCCACGCCGACCTCATTCACTCCTTCCTCGTCACGGCGCTCGAGGAGAAGATGCAATCCACTCGCATGGAGACGATTGTGGAGCTCATTAAAGGCTACTTCCAGACCCATCCTGACGCCCAAGAGAGCGGGAGTAGTTCCGACGAGATGGCAGCCGTGCACCGATACTTCCACGCACTGCTCGAGTGGCATGCGGCACAACCGAAGGCACCAGCCACGACGCTGGCACCGACGGTACCACCACCGACCGAGTTGCCGTCGCCACCATCTCAGCCGCGTCTGCCCGTCGAGCCGATGTCGCCAATAGTGTGAGTAGTTGAATATATTTGCTGGTTGTGTATTGTTGACCCCCATCACATTTCTCGTGTGCTTGAGCTCATGAGTCCAGCTCGCCGGTTTCCTTCCTTGCGACCAACCTATGAGAAGTTTCAAAGGCTAGGGGCGTCAGGTCGATCACTGTTTGCTATTCTTAGGAGACGAGAATGCCCGCACCGCGTCCCAAAAGAGGTCCGGCAAGAGGCATCGCGTACGTATGCCCGCCTATGGGCGAGACACCATGACGACGTCGCGGTCCGTGGCCAAGAGCAGCAGCATGTTCAGTCTGCCTCGACGTCCGTCGCTCGGCGCCGGATCGTCCGCTTCGTCGCCTGTCTCGCCACAGCCAAGCTACATGACGGCAACCACGAGTATGCTGGCGACAGCCTCGACGTCTGTTGTCGCGGTACCCGTGGCCGAGGATGACGACAGTGGTAGCCACTCAAGCACACACCGAAAAAGCAACAATGACAAGATCCATCGTCTCGGCAGCACCTCGTCGCTCAACGGCTCAGCAGTCACGTTTCCCCCGCCAGCACAGTCTCAACGCAAGTTGCTACGGTCTCCGACAGCTGACAATATCCATCACCAACAGCACCAACAGCAACGCCAGAAAAGTCGAGACTTTGCTTTGAATGTGTCACCAACATCGCCACTCTCGCATGAGAACTGCTCGTCTCTTCGAGATCAGTTTCTCAAGATTAAGGAACGGTTCTCAGCACCGAGCCCGGTCGCTGGTGCCGGCTCACCGACGTCAACGTCGACAACGATGAGCACCAGCCCCCACTCGGTACGCGCTGCGTCCCCGACCAATGGGGTTGGATTAACGTCTCATTCTCGTGGCGACGTGGTCGCCACTAGCGACAGCAAGTCTCCCTCCGCAGATCGTCGCCTGCCATCGTCGCATTTGCTACCAGCTTCGGTGTCGACGGAGCGCTTGCTTGTCGAGCTGAACGAGCGAACGAAACGCGGATACACTGGCGACCTGCTCTGGCCGAGCCACGCACACGTTGAGCGCTGGTACGTGGAAGATAGCTACTTCAAGGGATCGATGACTTGCTGGTCGATGGAAAAGGGAGCCGAGGTCATTGCACGGATCGCACGAGTCATCTCAAGTCGTACTCTGCCCGCTGCTCAAGGCGCAACTCAAACGACGGCAGCTCCAGCGGAAGGCGGCGCATCATCAACCAACTTGACTACAAGCAGCACGACTTCTAGCCGATTCAATCCGGACGTCTCACTCCAATGGATAGGGAGGCAGCTGTGGGCCGTCACTGTTTCCCTTCCGTTGACCCGTTCAGGCGAGCTCACTGGCGAGCACGCAAGTATCGCTCAGGCAATCGATGACGCAATCGCAGAGGAAGTCAAGAAAGCTCCACAGGAATGCGGTCCTCGAGCAGCCTCATCCGTCCTTGAAGCAGTCGCGTCCGCGTCACTCGCCCCCAAGGTGTCTGAGCCAGTCATGCGGCTAAATCCACTTCTGAATCCACTGGAAGAAGCACACCCAGAAGATGAGAACTCACAGCATGAGGGGACATTGCGTCTCGATATCACGCCTGCGCTTGCCGAGGAAATCGCGTCGACTCACAGCCAGCTTAATTCGTCACGTCCGCCAAACACTGCACTAGACGACGTGTCTACGAGTGTAGATGGCCCATCTGCGACAGGAGAGGGGACATTCCAGGATCAGCAGACACAACTCGCTGGGGTTGACAGACATGCTGTTGCGAGTGATAGCTCTGTGAGCACTGTGCTTGCTGAAGACGAGCACCACCAAGACGATGAGCGAGCGTCCACGCGGTCGCAGACCACCCAAGAAGATGGTGACACGCTATCGGCGCTTCCTCTGTCGCTTTCCATGTTGTCATTCACATCCTTACAATCACTCGCGAGTTCAAGCGATCCGCACGGGATAAATAGCTTCTCAGGGTCAGTAGGGGACCCGCTACATCTTCATAACGGGTGTGGACGAGATGACGATCCGTTGCACCGCGTCCCACCCGACAAAACCGGCTGGCTCAAGAAGAAGAATGGGCTCAACTCGTGGCAACCGCGGTACTTTGAACTGAAAGGCAATCGACTCTTCTACTTCGCTTCAGAAAGTGAGGGCATCCCACGCGGTGCAATCGTTCTCGACCATGCACATGTTCTACGAGGGAAGGGCGACCAGAGTATGACGTTCACGATATGTGCGTCGAGTACCGCTCAGAACCTACAGATGATCAAGTTCTCCAGCCGTATGACCAGTCAAGTCCACCCGTACGTTTCACGTAATGACATGATGGGTGGCGTTAATTCTCCACACTCACCTCTTGTTGTTTGACTTCTTGCTGCAGTCGAAAATCGTGTGTGCTTCGTGTTGTTCAGGACTCGGAAGAAGCCATCGGCGCGTGGATCACCGCAATCAACCGAGCATCTTTTTATTGCCACCTGAGCACAAACTCTTCGGCATCTGGGTCATCAAACTCGGTGACACAGTCATCAACATCGACAACATCGTCATCATCTCCTACGAAGAAGAAAAAGAACCCGTTCTATCGGTTACGCTCGCCGTCGTCGTCAGCGTCGTCGGCTGACGATGAGACGCGGAACTCCTCTACCTCTTCCTCTCAAGCGACGATTGATAGCGCGTCGTATCATCACTACGGCAGTGTCAAGTACCTGCAGGAGACTGATCCACTACTCTGGGAGATCCATCCGCACGATCAGCAAAAGATTCGAAAGAAGGCGTCGGTCGCGCGTACTCGCTCCGATTACCTCTCAATACTCATCAAGTACAGTTCCACTTTCCGCCAGATCTTCTTGCCACGACCACGACCCATCACGATCGAGCAAACGTTGCGAGACATTCTCCCAGAGCTGTTTTTGATCAACAACGTGCTGTACGGCGGTGGAGACGAGAACAATGGCCTCGAGAACATTTTTGAAGTGCTTGACGGATTCATCAAGAAGTTTGCGAGTGCACAAGAAGAACGTGTGAGAGCCGTGAGCGCTTTGCTTCAGGCATGCGCACGCACGATCAGTGGCGGCGACTCGTACTTTGTCGTGCATTCGCTGCTGGGAAATCCGTCCATGATCATTCGACCTGCAGAGGCGCGAGGACACCCGATTGAAGTTGACGTGTCGACAACCAATCCGAGCCAGTTCTGCATCACCGTGTTCAGTGCATTTTCATTCCACCACATTCAAGACGTAGAGAACTACGGCGATCATAGCGACGGAAGCTCGATGCCCGAGCCGTTACTGCGCGTGCATACCTACCACGTACAGGAGTTTGACTTCGCGAACGGCAAGTCGACGCGATGGCTGCGGATACGCACGGACGGAATGAAGGACGATCACGACGCAGCAGGTGGATCGGTCGGGCGACTAGGGAGTGTGACAGGCGGGACCAGTAGCGGAGGGTGGATGTCGAAGCGATCTCCGTCTGAGACAGGCTTTGGTGCACTGCTCGACGCTCTGTCATGAAGTTTCGTCGTGTCGACGAATGTACAAATTGGCTGAAGCACGTGAAAGTATGCTGCAGCGATGACATCAACACCAGATCGCGGTGCCTCGTTTCACCAATTCGTAAGCGATGATGTCTTTTGGTATTCCTGTGCGGGTCGTCACCACAAAGCAACGCGAATGGCAGCACTGTAATGGGCGATGTTCCCGGACATTGGCAAGAGGCCCCAGTTGGCCGAGAAAATAATAGCATTCAGGTTCCTCCACTCTTCAACTTCTCGCTATCGTCAGGCCTACTGGAAATGATACCCCTGGCGGCTTGGCCCACGTAATCGTCTTCACACGATCCGCCTGTGGGTGCGTCGACATATGAGCACGGCATCTGCGTTTGTGGTCACCGTCGCCTGTCTCAAACGAACGAACGTCATAGTAGAACATCATGTCCGCATCGCTCAGTCGCTTCGCTGTCGAAGTGCCATCTCTCCAGTTGAACACCTGCTGATGCGTGAGCTGTGCAGCGGCGTATTGCTCGGTAGGTGCCACACTTCTGGAGTCGTGGTCGCTGGCATCTACCAGGTGATGCAGAAAGACTTGTTCCCCACTGGGATCATGCTGTATGATGTGTGAACCGCAAAACCGTCCATCCGCGAGCATCATGCCGCCCAGAACTGGTGGCACCTCAACCATGTGAAATGGCGCACGCGTCTTGAGCCACGCGAGTCGCGCATAGTCCTTGACTCGCTCAACTAGCTCCAGTTTGGTAAAGAGGTTTGGCCGCTGGGAGGCAAACAGCGCGAGCACTTGCAAGGCCACCCGAACAGCCTTCACGTCGCGGTTGACCAGCAGTTGGTGATCATCCTGTTCAAACATGCGCACAAATGGCATGTCCAGCAGCTCCCACAGGAGCGATGACGCGACCACGTGGGCTTCAGGTGAGCTTGAGTGGACAACGTCTGGCCAGAAGATCACTCCGGTCTCGCGGAACTCAGGCAGTGAGAACAAGTAGGTCGGATCGCGAAGCAGAACGACGTCGATATCAAGACACAACACCTGCTGGAATGCACTATGGACAATCGCGTGGATCTTAGCGTACTTGATCGTCGTGGAGGTGTACGGCAACGTCGAGAGCGGTCGAAGTTTCGCATCCGGATCATTCGTTTTCCAAGGTGATCCGTTTGTGCGTGTATAGCTGTCCATATCGGTCTCAAAGTACCAGATCTCGATTGGCAGCTTACAACCCAGCGCCCGCAACGACCGGATCGTTTGCTCGAGTTGTTGAAACTGCGATGCCAGTGCAAACACCGCAATGCCTTTCGAAGGGGCAGTGTTTGGGGACGGAAGAGGCGTTCGAGTTGCTTCTTCCTGGTGTTGTGCGACAACAACACGTTCAATCTCGGCGGGGAAGTTGGCGAACTGGGGGGCGAGCTCGCACCAGAACGTTGCGCTTGTGCGCACCGTTCCGCAGTCGACGCGCATGGCTTTGAAGAACTCGCCCGTCGTCGCGTCGCGTACTTCACAGTAGCCAGCAGCTCCACCACGGATTTCCGCGAGGCACGATCGGTCCATCGCCGGTCGGCGTTCTCCGCGTGCGCTGCATCGAGACGTCTTCTTCCAACCCTCGCACTCGAGTTGACGCACCATCGCGCCACGAGGCGACGGCATCGTGTTCCGTACGACGGCATTGGCGTGGGTCTCTTCGTAAAAATGCTGCTCGTTGACGATGCGCAAGTCTAGCAGCTCCTGTTGCAGCTGCGCCTCGCGAATGCGCGCCCTGAGCTCCTTCTGTTCGACCTCGAGTTGCGCAAGCTCGTTCCGGTGGAATGCGAGCTCGTCATGATCGAGCGATGGAGCTGACGACAGCGGATCCGGAGGAATGCTCGGTACTGGTGCGTCCGAGTCGCTCGGCTGGAATGCGCTACGAGGGAACGCGTCCTCGTCGTCGGTCAGTGGAAGCGGCGACGGATCTGACGGCCCGGCAGCCACGACGATCACCCAGCTCACCAGCAGCAGCGCCGTGAACAGGAGACGCCGCGCCACGGCGGACGAGCGACAACCAGCGCGACACATGAAAAGCGACAACTGATACACTGATGAGGTGGTGGCGCGAAGAGCGATCGTCGACGCCATGAACCAATACATTACCACCCATGGTGGCTGCCGTCCATCATGGCTGTACCGTCTCGAATCTGAGACCCCTACCCCTCATATGACATCCATGCGATGATTGGCGCAATCGTAGCTCCAGCTGTCCAAGCAGAAATCGAATCTGCTATTTTGAGAATTGTGGTTTATATTTCAGGAATAGATGTATCAACCAATCAGCGGCGCAGACTCGCGATCTTTCGATGTTTCATGCCAACGGTCTCATCTCGTTGATCCGCATCCGCGGCAACCATGGCCACTACGCTCCTACGAAATGCGGGGCTCCGACTACGGCGGCTGCTGCTAGCTGCCGCTCTGCTGATCGCAGTGGCGAGAGCAGTCGGTCGGTCTGCTTCCGAGATCCACGCGACGTCATTGGCACTGGATCTGCTACCGGCGCGTGGGTCGACCGCTCCGATCCGCGCTGCTCCCGCACAACCACCACAAGCCACCCAGCTCTCGCCCCCACCATCACTGCCTCAACCACCAGAAGTCTTCCTTGTGATCGGTGTGAAGACACGGGTACGACGTGGTGTTGAGGCGCGTGCGGCCATCCGCGAGACGTGGGCGGCACGCCCCCTCACTGACCCGCTCGGCGTGCGCGTTGTGTTCCTCGGCTGCACACCAGACTTGTCCACGCTCACAGACGCAGATAAAGTTCTTGCACAAGAGGCGATCACAGCCGAGAAAGCAGAACACCAGGATCTCTGGACGGACGAGTTGCAGTGTGTGGATTCGTTCTTCACGCTGGTGGGCAAGACCATGGCATTCTTGCATCGGGCTGTGAGCATATTTCCCACACTGGCGTATGTGATGGTCGCGGATGATGATGTGTACGTGCGACTGGACCGTCTCGTTGAGATGCTGCGATCCGACCGGATCCCAAACAAGCGATTCTATGGCGGGAACGTGGCCAGCACCAAATTCCGCACACCCCAGCCGCCGGTACGACACCCCGAGAGCCGCTACTATTTGCCAACAAGCGCGTACCCACTGAGTCAGCTACCACCGTTTCCAGCAGGGACACATTACGTGCTGTCGAAGGACCTGGTCGAGTTTCTCGTGCGTAGTCGAGGCCATCTGCGGGGCCTTCGGGGCCTCGACGATGTCACAATGGCCTTGTGGATGCTCACGTTACGAGGTCTCAGTCCGGTCTTTTTGCCTGAATTCCAGATTGTGCGAGCTTGGGACTGCACAGCAAGCCTTGTATCGTACGGCGACTTGGCCCCAAGTGCACTCCGCGTTCTTCATTCAAACGTCGTTGCCAATCGCGACTTTTGCGCCGATTTTGACAGGCGCGTATGGTTCAAGCAGTACTCAACCGTCACGTTCGCGGAGTTCGACCCGGAAAGTGAGACCACCGAAGTGGGAGAAGGCGACGTGACTTTCATGTGGGACACGGAACTTGATCCCGTCTCGTCCAGGCTGCGGATCCATGCACTGATCTCAATTGCGAACGAGACGGTGGATTTGATGTACGCGCCGTCGGAAGCGACGTACGCGCTTGGGTTTTGCAATCGAGTTCTTCCTTTGTTGGAATCGAAATTGTCGATCCTTGTGGGTACCAATTTCTGTCGCATGCATCGCAATCTCTTGCTGGCGTTTCTTAAAGATCACGACACGACATTGCCGTCGCTTCGCCCACTGCTTACACTTGCGCGACACAATCTTGAACGAGATGCACTGGATGACGAGGCGAACACCACAAGAAGTGTCGTCCATGTTTGGGTCGCTGCGGCAAAGTCGTATCGCTTTGTCCATGTGCTTGTTGAGTGTCTCATGGTCGCAGTGTATCCAGAGCAACACATTGTTGTGTTGGATGACACCGAGTCTCTAGACACGACTCCAAATGTGGTCGTGGTCGTCATCGATCCTGCAGCATCCACTGTTTCTGTACAAGAGACAGTGGCCAAGTTTCTTCACCGCTTCGACAATCCGGAATTGAATCTAATGCTTCTAGCAGCAGACGGCCGCTCTCTGGAGATCGGCGCCACAGACCCGCGCATTGTAGTGATATCATCGGATTTCACGACGGGTCATCCTCGCCATGTCTACCTTCCGCAGGTATCGACTGTCTTCGCTGGCGTACTTCGCCATAGCCCCTTGGCTTTGCTTCGCGCAGCATCAGACGACACAAGCACCACACCACCACGTTCGTTTTGCCGTGCCACATTGAAGGCATGCGATCTCACGTATTCGATTGAGCTATTCCAATTCCTGAGCCAAAATGGCCACGCTAACACGCTCAGCTCCTGTGAAGAGATCTCGTCGTCGTATTCGTCGACAACGCATTCGCAAACACCAACAGACGACACCATCGACTTCTACAGGCGCTATCGATTCGTCGTAATAGGTGAACACGAGCAGCGAGTCCCTCCCGGATTTGTCAGCCAAGACATTGCATTGGCATTTCTCGCCGGCAGTATTCCCGTTGTGTTTGGCCATTCCGACACAGTACGTCACCTCTTCAATCCGGCCGCATTCATCGATTGCAACCGATTCGAAACACCTCAGGATTGCGCGCAGCGCCTTGCCGAAGTGCACTACTCCCCGCTTCTCTACGATCGAATGAGAAGTGAGCCGCCCGTTGCGAATGCGTCTGCATTTGTGGACCTATTTTCCTGGCACCCAGATATCGTCGCGTTGAAACCACAGCGAAGTGTGGGTCATCGCCTTGCTGGCCTCTTACACAGCACTTAAGACCATGATGCGACGATCGACAAAGGGTAGGAGATCACAATGTGTCCCGACTTTTTCACACACTGGTGATTAGTTCGTTCATCTGCGCGACCATACTTACTCGTTCTTCGAACACCTTGTCTCGTCGCTCCCGCAGCCGACGCAAAACGTCGGGATGCCAGGAAAACACTTCATAAAACGCCGTTTCGTTCACCACTGGAGGTTCGTTCCACATCGCTCCGTACAATGCAGGCGACTCGAGCACTTGGTTTACATACTCGGCGCAGTATTCAAGCGATGCGAACCGTTGACAGCTCACGAACGCCTTGGGATTGAAAAGATGCGAAACTGTGAGGTCGTCGCCATCATAGATTGGCACGCTTCCTGCAAGGAATGCAGCGACGATCGTATCCGCAATATGGCCGGGATAAACAACTTGGGCGGTCTCAAAAGCGAGTACAAACTTGGCTCGTGTGTAGTTCTTAATCTCGGCGTCGAACACAAAGAGACGATCGACTGGATCGGCCCGTTCATTGATATCATCCGAGTATGGTATCTCACAACGGCATGCGTCGGTCTCGTTCGTGAGGAGACGGAGCATCGCAATAGCTCTGGCATTACAGTCTGGTACTGCAAAGTTCTCAGGGCGAGTAAGCATCGTGAGACGCTTCGCGCTCGACCGCAGCAGTGCGAGAGGATTGTGGGCAGCGCTGTCGCTGAAGACGAGAGAAGCAAGTGGTACGTACAGTCGTCGTGGTTGGGTAGTTGGTCTTTGCTGGCTGTCTTGATTTAGCACGAGAACGCTGCTGGCTAGGTACGCCGCTGTCTCTGATGAGTGAGTTGCTGGTGACGATTTCAATCCGATGACGTCGGTGGTGAAGACTAGAAAAATGCAAGTGGGAGGCACCAGTGAGGTGACGATTTCGAGCTCGTTGGCACCAATCACTGCAAAGTCTGGAGTGAGGTTTTCCGTCGCGTTGGGCTTCCAGATTTCGTCAATCACAAATACATGCAGATCAGCATAGATCTCAGCCATCAGGCATTCAATGAACGCCCGCCAGCGAAGCACTTGTTTGGAGATCCACACGGTGACGTACATGACAACCGTCGCGAGATGCGGCAGGTTGGACCGCGCGAGCGCTAGAAGAGCAGAATTGGTGGGTGGGTGAATCTCCAGGAACTCGCCCAGACGATCACCTGCGTCGTCGCAAAGGATTTGCAGCAATGGCATGCTCTTGTTGGCTACGAGCTTGGTAAGTTGGACACAAAAGTGTATGAACGTTCCAAGGGATGGAGTGAACGCCAGCGGAGGCAGACGAGGGGCTCCGAGCAACTCAACCATAATCAAGATCGTGAACGCACGGGTGGTCGGCTCGACGTGAAACTCCCACTCGTAGCGGACGTCGTTGCGTGGCCGGGTCTTGGCACGAATGGGATCAGACGACTTGGCTTCCACCCATGATCTATACTCAAAGGCGTGGCAAAAGGCGTCGCCCCGTTTCACGTTCTCTTGGATTTGCCGCATCCCGTGAGGAGACAAATTGCCAAATGAGGCACACGAATTGCGGCAGATCGACGTTGTGATCGTGTCGAAACTCCGCAGGTGCACTGCGTGGACTTGCAATAAAAAGCGGAGCCAAACGCCGATGGTCAAGTCTTCGATTGTTCCAACGCTGCGAAGGTAGTGGTGGTTTTTCACGATAAACCGCACGAGGTCCGACGAGAGTAGGTAGTGGGCCCCAATGGCGCGCGGCGAGTGCTCAGCCATCGGGTAGTCGTCAACAGAGAGGTAGTTTCGGTGGCGAGGGTCGCGGATCGCTGGCATAAAGCGTCCGAGTTGGAGGAAGGACACTTGGCCAGCGTAGTACCTCGTGCGAGGTGTCGCCTCGTTCTGAAGCATGGCCACAACACGATCAAGTCTCGTGTACACATCGTCGTCGGTCGTCATCACGTACGGGGTGGTCGGATGGTGAAGTGAGACCCAGCGGTAGTAGCCCACGACCTTGTCGATGAGCCTTGCGTACGAGTCCACGCAGCCACCCAACTCGGACGTGAGCAAATCCCCAAATTCCGCCTTCTCCAGTTCCAGCGCCTGCCGCGTGGTGTTCTCGTCTTCTTCCTGCGACCAGTCGGGCTCGCAACCGAGAAACACGACACGTGTGACGAGCGGATGCGTGATCGACACGTGAGCCCACGACGCGCGGATGAGCTGCCTCGCCTGGAAGCCTCGCACGGCCCGCGTCTTGACGCCCACAACGAGAAAGCAGTCATCACATGTGGACACCCAGTGATGGCCGTGGGTGGGCCGTTGGCGGACGGCCCAGTCGCGCAGCCCCTCGTCACGGATCTCCTCGTATCCCATGCCGTCTTCCGCTCGCGAGGCCTCATCGTTGACGTCAAGTACGGGTGCACGAACACTCGCGGTGCTTGGATTTAACGGCAGGACGCCGACGATCGACGGCTCTGCCCATACAGACAGCGCAGGCAGCCATAGCAGCAGCAGCAACGTGCTGGTGGAGCACCACATGCTTTTTTGAGACTCAACTGAGCTTTTCTCGGAAACCAGCCAATCATTTTTGGTGAAGCGAGATCTCAGCCAATCACAAAGCGGATCTGCTCACGATCTTTCCATATTTTGGATGACCAAGGTCTTCACGGATGTTGGACAGACAATGACCTCGATGCGACATGCAGCGATGCTCGCGCTCCGTGCGCTGTGCGTGGCGCTGTGCGTGGCGCGTGCGCTCACGACGTCCGTGATGCGTGACGATGAGCTCCTCACGCTCGTCGTGGAGACCAATGCAGAGACCTCTACGGTTCAAGCAGACCATTCACGGGATCCCCATGCCGCCGCTGGCATCCCGCACCTCCACGCTCTCCACAACGGCTCGGCCACCGCCACTACCCCACCGAACCAACCGTTCGACGTGAACCTCGCGATTGGCGTCAAAACCAACGTGCTCGAGGGCGCCGCGGCCCGACAGGCGGTCCGCTCCACGTGGGGACACCCTGTCCACGCGCGTTCGCTCGGTGTGCGCGTGCTCTTCATCGGATGCGAGCCTGACATATCTGATCTCACCGAGTCCGAGCGCGTACGAGTCCGTGAATCCATCGATCTCGAGCGAGCGACGTACCAGGATCTGCTGACGCAGGAATTGCGATGCAGTGATACCCACGATAGTCGCGTGTACAAGACGATCGAGTTCTTGCACTTTGTGGAGACTTCTGCCGCGCCGTCGATGCCTGCGTTTGTGATGATGGCCGAGGACGACGTGTACGTACGACTGGATCGTCTCGTCGAGCTGCTTCAATCGGATACGCTGCCTCGTGAACGTCTCTACGCTGGGAACGCCGCTGTTGACGAGCACCGCACGACGAGTCCACCTGATCGTGA